>SNQJ01S0082998.1:60715-74525 GCA_010110895.2 Picea sitchensis
CCATCTTATGGATTGGGTCGAACTTTGCCCAACCTACAATTTGTGCAATAACATGGTGCTATAAGGGTTTATCCCTAATCCCTCTCCAATTCTTCTATCTTGTTTAACTCTCTCTTCAAGCAAGTGACTCCATAACCCATTAAAGGAACTAGTCTTCATTGATGTGGCAAAGTAACAAAATTGTATAACAATCTTTCTCTCTCTCCCTCTCTTACTCTCTTACTTTATGATAAAAGCAAGTGATTGGTGATTAAATGGTTGATGAATTTTGAGTTTAACTTGTTGTTGTTATAAATCGTTAGCTACAATCATTAGGGTTGTTACTTTAATCGTTATCTATTACTTTTCTCACAATTTAACTGTGGAAATCATTGTTTAGCTATTGAATATTAAAGTACTCATCAAGAGCATCAATTTGAGTTGTTCGTTTGTTGTTTTCCGTGGATAAATATTGTTGTTGTTACAATTCACTTGTTGTTGATAAAACTTGTTTAGCAGCCCATCTAACCGTCAAAATTAATGCTTAAAGGCTTTATCATTATTTACTAGTTGCTAGCTTCCATTCCATATCATTTATTTGCAACTTTGGTGGTGTTTTCACGTAGTTGTTACAACTTTATCATTGTTGTTATAATATCATTCTTTGCTACATTTTTAGGACAACTAGCATAGCTTTCTAAGTCCTTAGTGGTTAGTGGCTTGTTATGCGATATTTCGCTTTGGGTTTTGTATTTTAACATGTTCTTTTGCAGGTATTTTTCAAGCCATCATCATTTATATCCCAAGCCTCTCTTCAAGAAGCCTTAGCCACCTAGTTCAAGTGACCAAAATGGGGGCCTCTTCCAACTCTCATGGTTGTTCCCCTTGATCCCCTTGAGGTCACCCAAGAAGCCTCCCTTGTGTTGGACTCGTCCATCACTAAAAAGAGGGGGATATCTATTGAGGTGATAGCGATAGGTGTCCCCAGTTGTGTCACATGTTTGTTGTTTGGGTTGGGCTTTTCCCTAGCTACAAATCGTGCGATAATAGGGTGCACTAGTCCCACGAGGTCTTCACTCAATGAACCTATGACATAACACCTTCGTTCGTGGGATATTAAATAATACCCCTAATTTCACTAGATATTGATAAATATCTCCCAAAATCCTTTTGTTGAACCCCCCTCCCAATACATCTTTCTAATAAAATAAACCCCTATTTTTACTGGATACCCCTTTTTATACCCCCCAATACCTATAAACCCCTTGAGACCCCACATCCCCCCCCAATACCTACAATATTTTGACTTTTTTTTTTTCATAATTTAAAAACCCCCCTTTACGAATGAATGTGATAAGATATTGGCCAACAAGGTGAATCCCCCATGAATAGTCCTTATCCCTAATCCATAACAATGATGGACACGATCCCATTGGTATCAATCCCATGAAAAGTGTAATTTCTTTTTCCTAAAAAAAACTTTATATTTGATTTTAATGAAAGAAAACAAAATATACATCCTCTATGTCTACGTGACATTTTCGAAGCACATGATCTATGCATCCTTGTAAGAACTACAAAAAACTTAAGGTTTTTCTATGTCTACTTATTGCAATATTTTAGAGGCACTTTATTTCCTATACTTGTGCACACAACACCCAAAAATCATAACAATCTATAGGCTAACAATATATAACAACTAATCACTTCTAGATAAACTTGATTCTCACCATCCTTCTTGCTATGTATCAATATAAAGTTTGGAAACTTTCTAGGAGAGTCTCTTTCTCATTTATTTCTTCTCTGTATAGCATACCTTCCTATAGAGATGTGACCTCTTTAGAGAGCTTATCTACCTATTCATTGTATTATTTGTAAACGTGAATAAATGAAACATATGAAAACTTCTTTCTTACCTTAGAAATCATATCCATGATTAAGATCAATATAAGATTTTCTATTCTTTCCTCTCCTCTTGGCCCAATCTATGGTACATTTGGAGTCCCCTATAACATAAAGAATTCTAGTTCCTCTTTTCAGCTGCAATTTTGAGATCATGAAAAACATATTTGCACACAAGGTAGTAGGCTATTATATAAATAGTGAAATTTAAATGTTATAGTCTAATTTCTTGAAATTGAAGTTGGTTGGTATCTATCAGAAAAGTTGGCTATGTGTAGAAAACAACCTCCTTAAGATCCTTGTAGCCTTCTATGATGAACTCTACCAATTTTTTCTTCACAATCCTATGAGGTACATAATGGATTACAATAAGTTCAAAAGTAACCATGAAACTTTCATTTGAACATGGAATTTCCTCATAAGCTTCATTGTGTATCATGTTTTGAGACCTTGTCAGGAAAAGTTGGCCATGTATATAAAACAACCTCTTTAAGATCCTTATAGCCTTCTACGACGAACTCTAGTGAATTGTTCTTTTTCACAATAATATGAGGTACAAAATGCATTATGGCAAGTTCAAAAGTAACCATGAAACATTCATTTGAACATGGAATTTCCACATAAGCTTCACTATGTATCATGTTTTAAGACCTTATGTGATTGAAAACTTTATGGGAGATAGGATTAATATTGAGATGATGTACTCAATGTGGCTGCAATACTCCAAGGTATGACAATAATGCAATCATAACTTCATTGTCACTTTTTGTTGCAAGAATTTAGAAAGGGGTGTTTATCATCATTTGTAGCAACAAAATGACAAAAAAAAAGATTATTCCTTTCAAGTGTTTGTTTCTCGCATTTTAATAGAGCTCGTAGTAAAGAAAACATCAACAACACCTACAACAAAAATGAAGATAAAATTACATGTATAAAGAAGATTTTCTAATATGAAATGAAATTGAAAAATATATATTAAATGGCACACATTTATACTCGCCATCAATGATTTTAGTTGGTATTAATAAACCTTGTTTTGTATAAACGACCTCACTTGGATATAGATTCATAACTTTAGGAATATGGTGGCATCTATTGATAACATCCACGTGACTTCCAAATATTCTTACCCAACAAAATGTTCCACTAATGTAAACCTCTACTAAACAATCCAACACTTCCATGGGATCTGGAATTTCAATGACACATCTTCATACATAACATGCAAGTTTTCATAATGCATATAGACATACATGCCCACCTTTATGGTAAAAAAAATGGTTATGTGTTGCTTACCAAAATCCCATCCATTTGAATGAATTTATTTATACCAATCTTGACGAAATTACCATCTCTCAACAAGGGAGTCACATCTCAACAGGATCCCATATAAAACTTTCACTTGATTACTGCAATTGAATCTTTTTCATGATATTCATATGAGCCACTCGAAGATAACCATGATTTTATTTCTCTTAATGAAGGATGGTGCAACATAATCTCAACACCTTCATTTGCATACACCATAAGAGCAATCAAAACGTCGTGCACACTATGTGTACATCCATCATTGGTACCAACATTGTACATGATTGGATCATTACCACAAGGATCTAAGCATGTCAACTCTAGGTTTATTGTACGGGCTTCGTCAATAACTATGCAAATGATGATCTCTTCCAAACAATTTTCTCCTTTTAAGAAGATAAATTGTATCAAAGTTTGGAACAATGCCCCAGACATATTTCACAGCTGAAAGATATTAGAGTTAATAAGGTATAGGTATTTGGTGAGTTGAGTTCCAAATTATGGAGATTTAAGAAATCTTCTCTCAAACCTTTTCGAGCATAGAACGCAAAGCAAACCAACTAATTCCTTATCATTTTTTTCTTAAGGCTAAATAGAACCAAGTTGGTCTTAGTGGACGATCATTATAATTATTGTTAGATGAAGCATCATTACTCTAATAGTCCTTCTTCGTAATTCTAGATAATTCTTGTAACTTTTGTCATCGTCGAGATATTTTTCACTCCCTTTCTATTGCCTTTCTCATCTAGCATCCTTGTGAGTAAGTATTAACTTCCATTGATAATGACTTACAATCTTTATATGGAAATCGATTAGGTTTTGTACTATACATGCTCCAATTAAAAAACAAAATATGCAAGTATAACATGATGCTCAAATGGGCTAAACAAGTTACACACATGATCTTTGAATTGGAAAATAAATAAATAAAAAGAATCTAACTTTATATGCATAAAGGAAATTAGATAACATCTAACCTTTATTAAAAATCCTCGATTTCTTTTCTCCTCAAAACCAGAGTTTTAGCTTCTCATCCACAAAAAAAATAGTATTATGCATATATAGTATATGATATGAGTTATGCATATATATAATTTTTTTATATATGGGTTATGCATATATAGAAAAAATTTCCAGGGAAAAATAACCTTTGACTCATTATGTCATTAGCATTGCTATTTATGTTTTAATCGACCACTAATCCATTTCTTATTTAGGATACATTTTGGGGATAGTCATTTTTTATGTGAGGATTGAAATGCAATATCAAGCTACAATGGCTCCTGGTCCTATAGAAAAAATTTAGAATTTAAATCATTTGTCATGAAGATGTTAATCCAGGGAACCCACCATAAGAAGGCATTGTCATTGGAGGAGTGCAAAGGAGATGAAGTAGAAGGGGCAACCACACCAACGTCTAATGAGYGAAATCCTAAAACATATTTGGGTGACAACAAATTAAAATGTAACTTTATGGAAGGGAAACCTATACCTATATAGTAGTTCAAAAAGATACATGCAAACACTAATAATGATCACAAGGATTACCCATAARCACAATGAAATCTAGTTCAAGGTTCTACATCCATGAAACAACAAATGCAAGGTCTAGTGAGATTACATATGAGTTATGATTTCCATWGAAGTGTTGTCAACCTCATTATATTCGATATCATTAAATTAAATGCCAAAATCAATAGTCTCGGTCATGGTGAATTGGGCCAAAATATCCTCTTCAAATGCATGTAAAGAGTCTCAGAAATAATCAACATCACCAAAGGGGTTAGATTGTAGAGGCTCACAACATTTTCATCCAATCTAAAGGTAGTCATGACCTGAAGGAACTCTTCATCAGTGGGAAAGGTTGGGTCCAAATAGGTAGACAAAGAGGAGGATGCCATTAAACAAGAAGGAAGGGAAGTTGAATCTTAGGTATCTATAAGAGAACATGCTTGGAAAGTCTCTTAGCCTATGTCTAAGGGTTTCTACAATGTATGAGTAGAAACTTGGGGGATGGGGGATGAAGTGACACAAGATATTTGTGGGGGTGGAAGTTTGAAAGTCCTAAACAAATATGAGTCCATATAAAGACCAAGAAAAACATCCAAAATGGTAGGGATTAAGTTATCACAACCTTTAATGGGAAAACACTATACATATTTTGATTAGGGTTGGGATCATAATACATAAATTGGCATAAATTGGTCAATGGTGACTAATTTTCCTTCATGGGGAAATTCCATGGCGTGGAAGTCTAGATAGGTGACTACCTTCATGGCATACACATAATTTCTCCCAAGTATCATGTTGTAGTCCAAACGAGCACCCACAACTTCTACATGAATTGAGACAATTTTGTTACCTAAGGTCATAGGTAGGTTAGGTAAGACCCCTTATGGTTGAAAGGGCCTACCATAAAAGGACCTTAATCAAATTTACAATGAAGCAAGGTCATGAGAACCCATCTTTTCCTAGATTGTCGAGGACATGACACACAAAGAAGTTCCATCATTTTCGAGGCATTGGTATACATGGAAATCCATAACAAAGGTCAGTGTTTGAAAAGAAACAAAATGAGGGAGGCACACATTCATCTCTATTCAAGTCAAATGTTATTAATTGAGAATCTAAAGGGTCAAGACCTTCAATAGCATTCTACGAGGCCTTGTGTTGAAGAGGAAAAAATCGCAACACCTCTAAAGAAGACCTATAACAAGGTGTTTGTGTTAAATAAGTAACAATGTTACAGTCATAAGTGACCCTAACATAGTCACTCTAATTGTTTGCAAAAAAGGTTTGAGCACAACTAGGGTAGGATTACTGTGTATTCTAGGTACCTACAAAGGGCCATTTAGAGGTGGAGGTATAATCTCCTTACTAGTTGAAGACTCGGACTTGTTACCACACAAGTTGTAGGTTGAGAAAAGCCCGACCCAACCACCAAATGGCGACAACTAGGATGACACCTACCCACTGGCAGGTGTCCTCGTCACTTTAGAGGTGAGGTAGTCACCTCAAGGGGGGAATCTTGGTGACCCTAGGGGGAATGAGATGGAAAAGGGTGAAGATGAATAGGATGTCCCTAGAGGTCAATTCTATATGGTATGAAGATCTTGGGAAAGAGTCTTGGGAAGGTTCAAGGGTTGCCAAATGTATTGAGTGACCTGCTGATAGTGAAGTACCTACCCGAGACACAAGAAAAATAAGCATATGATGCAATATAATCAATTGGACAAGAAATTTAAGCTTGTTGTCCCTAATAGCAGTTGTTAGTAACAATATATATCAGCAATGAAATGGCACAATAAGTTGTTGAATAAGTGCTAGAAATCAAGAGATAGACTAGCTAAACACTAGCAAAACTCAAGATTAAAGACCAAGATACTAGCATGAAAAGATAAGGATGTTGTAAACACTTTCTGCAGCAATATATATCAGCCTTATGGCTGTAACAATCACTTATTACAGCAAGAGAATTAACCACTAAAACTCCTCCAAACATTGCCAAAAAGTGCGCTAGACCAAGAAGTGTAAATGTGCAAACTTTGGGCAATTTTCAACGGTTGATTTGATAGTTATTCAAGCAATTAGATTAGGGTTTATGCAACCCTAATGGTTGAATATGAAATTTTGTAACAACAACAAGAACTACCCCTTTATAGGGGACGCCCTAGTGGCTGAGAGGTGCTCTAAGCACAAGGAACACAACCCAAGTTGCAAAAAGTTAATACAACAAGAAATTACGTTTCCCAATGCAATATTTTGTTTCTATAATGCAATAATACTTTAGATTAGTGCCTTTGAAATTGGGTGATGGAGTCTTTAAAGCACAAGCTAGATCAACAACAACCCTAGGGGTGTAAACCCTCTTACTCCCTAGGGTATGCCAACCAAACTTAAGGTAAATCTAGGAGGGTATACACACTCGTATTCCTCCTAACAACCCTTGCAAAAAAGAAAGACTTAAAACCTTTAACAAAGAGATGAAGCAATGATGGAGGGTGTATCTAGCATACTCCTCCCTAGGATTTCCACCAACAATAACCAAAGTAAGCAAGAAAATAATAGCATATGCAGATTTTTCCTTACCTAATCCAAGAAGATGAGAGAACAAACCCTAGTTACCATACAACATTCATCCAAGATTGAAAGAGAGAAAGCCTTTAGGGGGTGCACATCACTCCTCCTCATCCATTCACCAAGAGACATTCACCATAAGACATTCCACAAGAGAGAAACACCAAAATCACCAAGGGTAGTGAAAATTTCAGCCATGTACTTCTCACAATGGGAGAGTTATGTTTTGAAATGAGATCTTATGATCTCTATTTATACAAAATGTCTCCAAAATAGCTTGTCCACATAATATTAGGGTAAACCCAAAGACTAGGGGTCAACAACCCCAATCTTTCCCCTTTTATAAAATAATATTAAACAAATTCACTTAAGATTTACTTTTACACAAAAAGAAACCCTAATTCAAAGTGACATCACCCCCTTATGGGACCTTTTGCCACTAGGAGCAAGTCATTGGTGTTGGAGGAGTGTAGTTAGGCTTCCCAAAGTCACATGTCAAGCATCCAAATCACTTTCTTCATGTTCAAAGCCTCAACCTCCTCAAAACGTCCTTATGCCAATGCATATCAACCTCACCACCTAACCCTAACCCCCCTAGATGATGTCATGCCTCTAAGGGTGACGTTTTGCCTCTCCTAGGCAAAACATTTGGCATGTGAGGGCTAGGTTAGGTCGTCCACCATGTCTTATAGGCCTCTGAAGTTTCATCTCTCTCATCCGGCATGCGGGCCCTTGGCATCCAACATGTGGGCTTCAAGCCCCATGGAAGCCCAAGCTAGGCTTGTTCCTCCAAAATTGTACACCAAGTAGGTCCTGCAAAGACAGATAAGCACTCCCTCCGAGGATCTCAAGTCAAAGTATCATGATAAGTAAATCAAATTAATAAATGAGCCACCTAAGCAAGTGCATCAAATATTACCCTATCAAACAACTAAGTGCCCAAATACATTATGCGACTTGGAAAGCTTGGATATGGGAGGGTTGACAAGGTGTCCTATTGGGTAGATCTTGCCCTAGGTCAAGGAGTGTTTCCAAGAGATCCCTCTCTAAGCCATGTAAAGTGGATGAAGCGATAAAGTGTCAAGACGAAGTGGGCATGGGGCTCACATGACATACAAGGGGTTGTAGTGTCTCACTCATGGGTGCCTTTGTAGAGGGTGTGTGGCACCTTCGTTTGCAATGCAATTTTTTCAAGCCCATCGTTTTTCCCTTCTTTTTTTCTTTCAAAATTTAGGGACAAGTTGAAGGCCAATGTCCCGGCGTGGTGTCCAGATAATCACAATGTCACTCACAAACACCTAGTGTAAATGAGAAGGTTGGCTCGTCATGAGACCCCTTTTCTCTCAGCCATACAACTAAGACCCATTACCCTGGCTTGGTGACCAGATGATGGTAATGTCATACCACTAAATATCCATGATCATGATAGGCTGACTCGTTATGAGACCTCCTATCCTCCAACTAACCCTTTAATAATTCTTAATCATTTTTCTTCTGGGTCCCCCTTTTCTTACAGATAAGTGTTTCATTTCTTTCTTGGGGGGTCCCTAGGCGAAGCATCTGGAAAGTTTATGTTAAGTTTTGGCTCAAGCATGAGGTTTATTTCATTTTCTGTTTAGCATTACTTGAACCATACACAATGACTGCAACAACAATAACTAGTTGCAGTAAACCAAGATCACAAGAAGAATAACTGTGCACAAAAACACAAGAAATATCTTGGGAAGCCCTTCTACACAAGGGAAGAAAACCCAGCAATCCCTTGTTATATTATCAAGAGAATATCCCCCATCCACCACCAAACCTAGCATACAAAAGGGTGTTGCTATGATTGAGAAAACTAGCTCTTAGAAAAGTGTGAGTTGCAGTTCTCATAATTTCAGACCTCAACTTCTAAAATCATGAGATGACATTGTTATCACACATCTTTGTAAAGGGGGGTTTTTGTTTCCCTTAGAAAATTACCCGTCCAGTTAGATTTCATGACATTTGTGCCAAATCCTCGTCAATAGCCGACACAAATCCAGATGGCCAAAGAGCAGGGAGAGGCCGCTACATGTTCCAGGTGCCGAGTTGACTCAGGCCTCGTCCTCATCCCGATGCAGATAGTTAATGAAGTCAAGGAAGGTGGTTGAAACATCGACTCCCCCCCATAAATGGAAAGCTCGGAAAGGACTGGCAGACTGCCCGAGATCGCGTCTGACAGGGAACTGCATGGGCAGTCTGACAAAAGACTGCATGCACAGTCTACTAGAAGATCGCGTGCACATTCAGTCTGACAGGGAGCTCACCGACTCAAAGCTTTCACTGTAGTGGCGAGTTGTTCTGAGTATATGTAGGCAGTTTTTTTATTTTTTTATGGTCGATGGTTGAGTTATGCTCCCGCATTGTAAATTTTTTATAAAGCACGCTGGTTATATGGTTATGTAATTCGATCTGAGACTTCTGGTTTAATGAAAGTCAGCTTCATGTTTCCATGCTTTATTGCCTCTGATACTGAATGTTCATGATTGAAGGATTCACATGGATGTTTATGACTAAGTTGTAATGGATGTTGGATTACAGCCCGGTTATAGCGTTTTCAGTCTCCTGAACTCCGAATCCAAGAAGATCTTGTTTTCTGAGTTTTTCCTCCTTAGGCTGCTGGAAGACCTGTTGTCTAGAGAAGACCTTTTCATTTTCTCCTCGATTTATTCCTCCTGCTCACCCTTACTACAACTTACTGACTAAAGTTGAATCGAGACCTCATTTGTGGGTGCATGTTGGTCTAGTTTTCAGAGCTAAAACGATATTATCCTGAGCCTGCGCCCATTCGACCCCCTTTAAAATTATTCATTGTGACATATAAACTGATGGGTACTGGGATTACCTCTGTTGCAATCCAGAGGTGACTTCTAGTGCTAACATTTATGGCATCGTTGCCAGGGAACAAATTGAAGACTTTTCCCCAAGATAGAATGACATTGAGCTACTGATTCTGAAGGTGCATCAGACATCAGTACCATTTAAGATTGCAACCTGCACCTGGCAACTCCACTGTTTCAGCTGGCTCCGAAAGGCAGACACACGAGGTTTCACCCACAACTGCCTCTAATCACGCCTGAAGCCGACCCCAAAGAGGATTATTAATATTGGAAATCTTTCTCAAGAAGGCTTTTCGTTGTTATCCTGAATTGAAGCTCCCTGGGAAGATCGATATTACAGAGAGCCATTTTTAGATGGCGAAATAAAGCTGGACACCTTTTCTGACTGATTATCTTTCGCCATGGCGACTCCACTACGCAGGATTTGTTGGTGACTCCACTGAAGGAAAACAAATTGAAAGGCTATGGAGGCTATCCTGGCCAAGAGATTTGCCCCCTTAAATTTCTCGGCATCGCTGGTTATCCACATCCAGTGCCAACTATAGATGAATGTGATTATTATCTTCCAAGATTTAGAGGAAGCAAGCATGATCATCCTGGTGAACACTTGCTTAATTTTCATATATGCATGCTTGAGCACAATTTTTTTCTCGAGGATGTCTTGATCAAGATATTCATATTTTCTTTGGAGGAAGATGCTCGTGAATGGTGCCAATATCTCCCTGCTGCTAGTATCCATTCTTTGAAGGATTTTCACAATGCTTTTAATTTGTATTACAAAGAGATTTACATGTCTCATCTTATATTGGATGATTGTTGTAAGAAGTTTGCATCCCACATTGAGAAAATGATAGAGCCTTCCTCGTGTGATGAGTCTGGTGAAGGTCTAAGTGAAAGAGGAAGCACAAAAGATTTTTCTGTTCATGAGACAGATGCTTTGACTAGCCTTGCTTATGATGAAGAAGGCCTTCCATGTATGATTGATAATAGCGTTGTTGATGACATGGCAATGGATGTATCATATTCTACCCCTTATACACATGTTGTCTCAGATTTAGAAGAAAATACGGTTGTGGAGGAGGATTCTTCTCTTTTCCTTCAAGAGGTTTCCCATGATATATTTTCACCTAGGATTGAAGAGAAAAATCATGTGTATGAACAGCCAAAAGCAATAGTTACTGTTGTCCCTGAAATGAATATTCTTAACAGTTATATTCTTCATGGAATTACTGTTTTAGAGGTTGATCATATATATGAATGGAAACCCATTTTTAATGAATATTCTAGTGATGATGAGAAGCAAGCTTATCCTACATTTGATCACTATGAAGACACTAAGCAGCATGATAAAGAGGAGGAGCCATCCATTGATATACATGAAGAGATCCCTTGCCCTCAGCTAGCAGATGTCATCGGAGCATACAAAGAAGAAGTGGATCAGCAGCCGTGCACTCACCTATGCTTGCCACATACATTCAACCAGAAGTAAATCAACATTCATCAGTGGATCAACATCCATCTTAATCCTTATTTCATCCACTTGCATACACAGTTTACAGTAAGCAGCTTGAAGTGGAAGAAGAAATATGTTATCATTCCCATGAGTTTTGTCACCGATTTTATGACCCTGTAGGGGAGTACATGGAGTGGCATTTTTTCCAGGTATTGAAGCCTCCAATCTTTATCTTGCCTTCAACACTAGGAGGAAATCTGAAAGATGTAACTGAATTGCTATCACAGTTTTATTATCTTTTATTGATCAGTGACAGAGTAAATGAGTTTTCAGTTAGGAGTTTAATTGAATGGCTATGGTGGAAGTTTGCTTTCACCTAGCCCTTTGTAAAATTCAGTTAGCTTAGGTTTTGTACATAGATAAGCTCTCTGGAGCATGTGTTTTTGCTTCCTTTTGTAAGCAGAGTAGTTTAAGTTGTCAGTGTGTTATCTTCGGCATGATATCTCAGAGCATGACTCCACAACCCAACACTAAGGCACTGGAGTTGCAAAAGGAGTTCTTAGAACCTCGCAGGGAGGTCTCTATCCCCCATGGAGCCTAATGTTATCACACATCTTTGTAAATGGGGGTTTTTGTTTCCCTTAGAAAATTACCTGTCAAGTAAGCTTTCACAACATTTGCGCCAGATCCTCGTCAGCAGCCGACACAGATCTAGATGGCCAAAGAGCAGGGAGAGGCCGCCACATGTTCCAGGTGCCGAGTTGACTCATGCCTCGTCCTCATCCCGATGCAGACAATTAATGAAGTCGAGGAAGGTGGTTGAAACATCATCTCCCCCCACCCCCCATAAATGGGAATCTCGGAAAGGACTGGCAGACTGCCCGAGATCGCGTCTGACAGGGAACTGCATGGGCAATCTGACAAAAGACTACATGCACAATCTACTAGAAGATCGCGTGCACATTCAGTCTGACAAGGAGCTCGCCGACTCAAAGCTTTCACTATAGTGGCGAGTTGTTCTTAGTATATGTAGGCAGTTTTGTTATTTTGTTATGGTCAATGGTTGAGCTACGCTCCCGCATTGTAAAGTTTTTATAAAGCACGTTGGTTATATGGTTATGTAATTCGATCTGAGACTTTTGGTTTAATGAAAGTCAGCTTCCTGTTTCCATGCTTTATTGCCTCTGATACTAAATGTTAGTGATTGAAGGATTCACATGGATGTTGGATTGTAGCCCGGTTATAGCGTTTTCAGTCTCCTGAACTCTGAATCCAAGAAGATCTTGTTTTCTGAGTTTTTCCTACTTAGGTTGCTGGAAGACCTGTTGTCCGGAGCAGACCTTTTCATTTTCTCCTCAATTTCTTCCTCCTGCTCACCCTTACTACAACTTACTGACTAAAGTTGAATCAAGACCTCATTTGCGGGTGCATGCTGGTCTAGTTTTCCAAGTTAAAACGATATTATCCAGAGCCTGCGCCCATTCGACCCCCTTTAAAATTATTCATTGTGAGATATAAACTGATGTGTATTGGGCTTACCTCTGCCGCAATCCAAAGGTGACTTCTGGTGCTAACAGACACAATAATGAGTGTGATCCACAATGGGGATCCACCTTTATTTATGTTGAAATATTGTAACTGCAAAGAGTATTCTAATTATTATTGATGTATTATTCATTAGATCAATCCCCTTTTGTGGATTGATCATGTCGGGTATTGTAAATGACCAAATCCCCTTTTTTCGATTGGTCAAATCCTAATTGTAACAGGCTAAATGAAAAGTCGGCCCCAAAATATATTAAAGTGGTTATAACCACTCATAATATATTAAAGTGGTTATAACCACCTAGAATGAGAAGTCGGCCCTGCCAGTGAAAAGACACCCCAGTTCAACGTCTGCTAGATTGTATAAATAAGAGAGGCCAACGCCTCATTTCTTCACACACTCACTTGTTCATCAGAGTGCAAGTTCAAAGCTGCAGTTGGAGAAGAAGGAAGAGAGAGAGAGGCGCATTCTTGGGAGAGGACTTTATGTATTTGTTTGAGTTATCTCTTGGCATTGTATTGACTATCTATATTAAGGAAGTTTTTGTTGGGTTTTCTCCCCCATGAGGGTTTCCCATGATAAATGATGTTTCTCTTGTGATTGTGTATTTATCAGTGATCATATTTATGCTATGGTTATCTAGTGAAGTAAAAAGAAACCTAATAATAGCTTAAACCTTAA
>SNQJ01S0082999.1:35119-50893 GCA_010110895.2 Picea sitchensis
TCTATATGTGGCAGGAATCCATTGGTCCAGACTCCCACCACGTACTGCTCATCATTTTCTGACATACCCCCTATCACCCTATGACATCATTTTTCTACTTTTCCCCCTTAAGATCACATCTCATAACTTCATCAATCCACGTCCCTTTGTTCACACGGTACAAGTCCCTTCGCCATGGCCACTTCCCAATCAACACCCGCCACGTCACCTGGTTGTATTCGTCATTCATTGTTACCTGCCATCGCACACTCCAAAGGACCCGTTGGCCATTTATTACTGGCTAACTTATCTGTTAGCTTGCTGATCTGTTCCCCATTCCCAACGGGTATCTATTTTCTCAAAACCACCCTTTCTGTTCATTTCTCCCATTGCTTACTTTGTCCTTGCACCAAAGAAATTACCCCTATCTTACCTCCATTTCAGTCAAACCGTCCAAAACCACAGTTATCCCCACTAACGTTTTGTTTGACTTGTAGGTATTTTCGCAGTGATGGCACCAAAATCAAAGAGAGAAGAAGCTGAGGAAAATCCTTTCCTCCCGCCTCCTGTCGACCTCGACAGGATCCATTTGGCCGACAAAGATCATTTAATTGCAGACACCAGGTGGGAATTTGATTTCGCGGATTTGCAGTCATGGCTAAAGGATGTTTTCTTAGATTAGAGCGACGAAATTGGGCTCTAGGAATCCAACCTTCCTTTGTATCTTTTCCCCCAGGTTCACCATTTCCTTGAGTTCTCCCTCAAGTGCCAAGCTCATTACCTCCCCGACCAGAGAGCCATAGTATCTTCCTTAGGAGAAAATCTGTTCTTCATCACACCAGAGGCCATTGATCAGATGATGCAGATACCAAGAAACAAATCTGTCTCCCCTTTCAATCTCGAATTCATCACGGAGCTATACCAGAAACTATCATTCCCTCAGAGAGCCTAGATTTTCGAGCTTTTCCTCCCTCAGGCTGCTCAACTCCCCAAGAAAAATCCCCCGTACCCTTCCTCCCTGTTCTCAGTAAAGGGAAACCAAATCATTTCGTCACTCTGTGGTTTGCTGGGTTATTTTTCCGACAAATGGGTGGATGAACCCATATTGGGTTTTCTGTCCATTTTCTCCACAGAAGAAAGACCCACCACACAGTTCGACTACAACACTTTCCTGGCGAACAGTATTCACAATTAGTTCTTAAATTTCGCCTTAGAAGGCATGTTTCGGTATTCTTCAATACCGGCCTACATGTTCACTTTCTTTCAAGCGGATAGGTTCTCCTTTTCAATGCAGAAAATGGACAAGGACGGGAAGCCGTAGGTGGTAACATCTTGGACTTCACTACTCAGACAAAATTCAAAAGAGTTCAGTTTCAAATAGTTTATCGAGAAATTCTACCATCCTGTGGTGAGCATGCTCAGTGGCAGACCTGACCCAAGAATAAATGAGGAGATTCAGAGGGTTTTACACCTCTCAGACCTTACAAAGACTGGAGACTGGTACCTTTACCAGAATCACACTGAGATCAGAGTATATGGATGCGAGTTGGCTCCATACAAATTGCCCAAGTATCTACCCGTGAGGATATTTGCCCTGGAGTATATAAGGAAAATGATTAACTCAGACGACATACATTTTGTTTCTCTGAAAAAGAAACAACAACTGAGAATTAAAGGGAAAATAGGGTCTTTCATCTTTAATAGCCGAGGCGTCGGGGAGGAAGCAGACAGACTGTTGAAAGAAATGAAGTTTTTTGTTAGTTTCATTTGGCACTATGATCCATGTGGGACAATTTCTGAGATGAGGATTAAAAATAAAAATGTCCCATATGTTCATACACCCAAGCCTGAAATAGAGAGGTTTGAAAATCAAACAAAATGGGAGCCGAACACTCTAGTCGAGATAGAACAACATGACACTTTGGTCATCATCTCACAGACTACTACACCATAGGTTCCCAAGGAGAAGAGACCCAGGAAGGATACTTCACTTTCCATCACTGAAGTCTCGGCTGAAGATTTCCAATTACACACCAAAAGGCCAAAAACCAGTCACACACTTGACACGACTGGTGAAAAGGAAATCCAATCCACTGCAACTATGAAAGATGATCGGTCACTTCTTAGCAAAAGCAGCAAGCAGATCATGTCTACAGTTTTTCCTAAGAAGCCCACAAATACTCCACTAGTCGACCAACCGAGTAAAGTAGGACCAAAGTTGAGTATCTTTGAGAAGTATGACCTGATCAAAAAGAAAAACCAGACGCTGAAAAATAGTACATATGCTTAGTTTTGGAAACAAACATTAGCATACAACACGAGATCTAGTACATTTTCATCGTCAAGCCAACTTTTGCCAAGTATACAAAGATGGATGAAGTATACCAAAGACTGCTCAAAGTCGACATTCCTAGTAACCTTCGATGGGAAGAGTTATGCAATCTGATCGAGTAGGAGATGAGGTGTCCAAGGCCAGTCAGCTATCCAACCAGACAAGGTTTTGCAGAGGACTCACCAACGGTTCACCCCAGAAATCAGCATGAAGATTTCAACACATCATCAAACAGTTCCTGAATTTTTGTATTCTGTTGAGTTAGTTAGCTAAATTTAGAACTGCCACATCCTGATCTTTAATGACAGGATCGTATGTAATTTTTGATTATAAATACTTCAAACTTTGAAGTACCGGGGGTTGATCTTTATGCCATGTAAGCTAGAAAGACTGTAATTTTTATCAAGAGATCTTCCAGTAATACACAGAGACGTTTCACAGGATTCTTGCGTGTTGTTCATTGGTGATGTTTTCTTTTCTATGTTAAATGTTTTTCTCCCTCAGTTGTCATATTGTTTTCTAATCTAATCTTTTAAAAGTAGCGCATGTTGCAGGATTTATCTTTGTATACCCTGTTTCTGACTTTGAAAGATCTTAATGTTTGTCTTTCTGATATTACAGTGAAGAAATTCTTAAATGCTTCTTTACTTTAATTGATATTCTCATCTTTTCTGCTATGCATCATTTTACTGCTAAAGAATCCAATGAATGCATTATCTTTCTCTGTGAAAAGAATCTTTTAGTTTTTGTTTAGATCTCTATCTTTATAATACAGACCCCATAGCCCAACAGAAGCGTAAAACCCTTTTTAGCCAACTTAACAAAAACAACAACAAACCATTCAATTTTATTTTGTTTAACTAGCCTAATATCTCAATTTTAAAACATAGCTAAATCATACAGAGAGATCCCTCTCTGAAATTGGTAGGGCTAGATTCCAGTTTCGAAGTGGTTGGATAAAGTTACCTCTTGTAAATTTCTTCTACTTTGACAACCTCTGGGAATTTATAGAGCGTTAACATTTTGGCGACTCCGTTGGGAGACGAGCTTTCAAGTTCTCCAGGAAAATATATCAAGTTCAGATTTGACTTCTGATGGTGAACAGAAGCCAAACACAGGAAGGTTGTACCATTCACCTGACGACTCCATTGTTCAAGATCCGAGCTTCAAAGTTCACAAGCGACTTCACTGCCGAAGAATCCAGATTTCAGAGCATTGATGATGATTCAAGATGACAGGGTATGTGGCAAATCCTATATCTTGTGAAGCTATAAAAGAATTCAGGGATGAATTAGCAGATTTTCAAATTGATGAAGTTTGGTTAATAGCCGTGTTTCATTGTTGGAAATCGGGAAAATTTTCTCATGAAATTAAAATTTGTGTTCTCGAGCTGTTTGCTGAAAAACTTGAAAAGGATATTAAGCTCTTGAATACTCAGATTCAGTCCTACAGTTTCCAACATCCAAAACAATTTTATGAGAATCTTACGTCTCCAAAACCAAAATATATCGTATTGTCTTTCGATTTTCCGATTGAGGAATATTTTGTTTGCAAGCATAAGTCTGAAACTGAACAGTTGAAATCATGGTCTACTAGTGAGGATACAACTGAAAAACTCATCTATGTTAAAATGTTAAATGAATGCCTGGAGAATCAACGAATAGATCATATCTATAATAAGAAAAATGGCCAAGAAACATAGGCCCCAAGAACTTTCAAGGCTTCGAAAAAATAAAACCAAGGCTCCAAGAAACTATTTGGATCCAATATATAAAGAAAACCCCCAATTTTGATTCAGTAAGAAAACACTATCATAAAGAAACTTTGTACCAGAGCCATAATCTTTCTTAAGACGCATTCATTGATGAAGAATTTTGCCAAAATAGATCTGGGAACACGACATGTAGCCACCATTTGTTCTGCGACATCAATGGAGAAGACATCTTTGGAGAGGTGTTGATAGCCTTTTGTCAACTTTGCATTTTCAATATGGGCCATGAGCAATCTTATTTATGCCCGAAATGGATATTAGTCAAAATATTGATTTCCTATAATTTATAGGATCCTAACATAGGGTCCACCTGGGGATGGCAACTCAGCATGGAGCTCCTCTTCAGTATAACTGTTCAATCATGTTTTTTCTGCAAGGACCCGAGCCATCACCAGTTGCCATTACATATTTCAGTTTTGATTTTCATCAAGCATGATGAGGAAGCCCAATCATGGGATCAACTGCTGGGATGGCTTCATTGGCACTTTTTCATTACATGATTTAGCAGTAACTATTAACAAAGTAGGGTAGGTAGGAGTGTGCCAATAAGCTCAACAGGATGAGCACTTTTTCTTTTTCATTTCCTCATAGTTTTATTTTCAGTTTACAGTTTGGGGACAACCCAATGATCAGCTGGTCTGCGAAATTCAGAGTTCTATGGATTCTTGACACCTCATGTTGAGCTGCCATCCCCAGGTGGACCCTATGTTAGGATCCTATAAATTATAGGAAATCAATATTTTGACTAATATCCATTTCGGGCATAAATAAGATTGCTCATGGCCCATATTGAAAATGCAAAGTTGACAAAAGGCTATCAACACCTCTCCAAATATGTCTTCTCCATTGATGTCACAGAACAAATGATGGCTACATGTCGTGTTCCCAGATCTATTTTGGCAAAATTCTTCATCAATGAATGCGGTTTAAGAAAGATTATGGCTCTGGTACAAAGTTTCTTTATGATAGTGTTTTCTTACTGAAACAAAATTGGGCGTTTTCTTTATATATTGGATCCAAATAGTTTCTTGGAGCCTTGGTTTTATTTTTTCGAAGCCTTGAAAGTTCTTGGGGCCTATGTTTCTTGGCCATTTTTCTTATTATAGACTCTCAGGCTTTATAGCAGGGTTTTATCTAATTTAAAATTTTGCCAAAATTTTTGGGCCCGAAGGCCAATCTTCAGTCCTCAAGCCAAGCACATGCATCAACAACAACATCAGAAGTTAGCAACACCTACCACAAGATAACAATAGAAACAAGTCGAAGGAGGGGCCCAGAGCAAGAACGTCAAACACCAAGGTGGAGTCATAAGTGTTTCGAGCACATTGCTCACATCAATATTCATTATAAACAACGATGTATATGAACTAGAACCATTGTAACCAAATCCTTGGTGAATGTGGGATAATTCTCACTACTGTGAAAATAAAAAGGCCCGCCAAACAAAACAAAGTCAAACCCTCGCACCGAGCAAACAAGTATAGAATCCTCGATCTCAGATGTCAAGTGCCAAGCCTGGAAAAGATTGCGCCGGTGATAACTAGATCGATCAGTTAATGGCGCCCACAACCTAGCATGTGAATGTCACAAGTGGTGAAGGTTTCCAAAGGATGAATTGGATGCCAAGAGGGGACATACAGGTGTCAGGGATCTTGCACAGTTGTGCGAAGTTGTTTTCCGAAGTTATGCATGCAGATCGCCAAACAAGCTCGATAACACATTGTGTCTGTGTGACCGTTTTCCAAACCCAAATGGACAAGCAATTTAGTCTTTTTGGGGCCCTCCTGGTACAGGTAAGATACAATAAAACCCTCATGCACACTATTAATAGGTGGAATGACTCTTAAATAAACAAGGCAACACATTATTTCATGCTTCTATGGATAAGAGAAGTGCTAACTCCAGCTCCAGGGCACCGCATCCACAACACACCTTTTATCGAGCCAACACAACGCACAGACATCAACCACCAAGCGATAAGCCATAAGGACTAAAATTTGTCAATTATGCTCTCGCCTCTGGAAATATCTATGAGGAGGCGAGGTTTAAATAAGAAATACTTTGAAATGGTACTCTTCATCTCATTGGCCTTTTGAGTGATGGCGATGTCTACTCACGATTAAATCAGTTGCAGTATCTTTTGAAAGATCTGAGTGAATATCATCACTATGGTCGTGATTGTTTTGATGGGTAAAGGATGTGATTTTGTACAGATCACTAACAGATCCTCTGTTGAGGAAGCTTTGGAAAATTTACATGATACTGATGCGGATTTCTTGGGGTCGATCCCTGGAAAATGAGCAAACTATAAGTTGGGGAGTGTAGCCTTAAAATGGATCCAAATTAATGGAATAGTAGTGGAACTCACTACAATTATGGTCAAGGATATGAAGCTTATGGTTATACCCCTCCAACCCAATATCCAACGATGTATAGTTATGGTGTTTCTTTTTGGACTTATCAGTAGTAGTAAAATATACATCTGAAAGCTTCAATTATTGTAAATCCAGAAGGTAAAGGACCCTCAGAGCCTAAGAAAATTAAGAATTCAACTTCAAAGGGAAAACAGAAGGCTCGAATGATTGACAATCCTGATGATTCAGAGTTCTATATTCAGGAATTGAGTTGTGACAGGAGCAGAAGAGACAACTCTCGTTGTTTCAATGGTCAACTAATAAGGGTAATCTGGAGAAGTTACACCTGTTGAAAATAAACAAGTGTCATTGTGTTAAGAACAGAGGTTCCAATCAGCATACTTACAAAAAATTGTTACAGGAAATTCTATAGTGATTCTTGTACAAAATACTCTACAAAATGTGCAAAAACGAAATTTTATCATTAGAAGACCTAGCGCTACAATAGAGAATGATACTTATATTCTGATGGCACATTTTAGGAGCGATTCGATCCACTAGTTTTGGGAATGGAACTGATAGCATTTATTCTATATCAAGCATCCATATTTGAGGGCAGTTAGATCACAAGTGGCAGAGATTTCCTATATTTCAGGCAGTGGTTAGAGAATAGATTCTCCAGCTGGCAGCAAATCCAACAACCTCAAGCATTCGACTGATTCTGCATTTATTTGTTTTGATTCTGTTAGAGTTTATTTGCCGGCAAATATTAACAACCTCTAGTGTTCGAAATGTTCAAGCAATATCTTCAGATTTTTCAAGTATTTTCTTTTAAGATAGTTCCTTGAAATAAGGCAGTTTGTTTGGACAAGTGTCGAGATGATTGTAACTGTTTTCTATTTTTAGAAAGAAGAGATAGGACTTGAGTTCTTAAGACTGAGAGTATCTTTACCTATTTATATAGATGTAAAATACAAAAAAGGGGTTCGACCTGTGAGGAAGTGGATTCCTTTTGTTGGACTATGGGCCTTGCTATTCCAGGAGGATGTTATGTAATGTTTAAATGATCAACCAGTAGTAGGCAAATTGTTGACAGGATTCTCATGTCGAGGTGTTGGTGGCGTTCCTCTTCTATGTTAAGTGTTTTCTTCCAGTTATCATACCATTTGTTTTCAAATTCTTATTATCAAAGGATAGTAATAGAGCAGAATTTATTGGTGAAATACTCTGCATCTGATCTTTTGGTAATCTTTATGTTTCTCTTATAAATCTCAGCTTAGGAATTCTTAACTACTCCTTTTCTTGGTTTTTTCCTCCCCTATTTCTTCCTCAATCGACACCATTCAAACTTAATTCAATCCAACATTTCCACTACCTTGCCCTGTGTAGGAGATTTGTGTAGATCTGAGAGTGAATCATATATTTAAGCACAGACCCCATTTGCCCAATGGCCCTCCTTGTTATCCCAAACCAACCATTTAAAAACCAAAAACCCCGATCCCTCATAACTAGCCTAATATCTTACGCCAAACCAAGCTAAATCATACAGAGAGAGCCCTCTCTGAGTCTTGGAGGGACAGATCCAAGACTCCAAGCGGTTGAAATAGTTACCTCTGTCAATTTCTCCCTAAGCCTGAGAAATTACAGAGTGATAATAATACCTTTCCAACAAGCTATCGTGCACCCCAAACGAAGATCGTATGCCAAAGTTACACCCCTGGGAAGTTGATACACCAAACTACCCAAAACAGGGTCCACAAAATTGTTGGCTTTTCATCTTCCGGGGTTAGGGTTTTGGATTTTCTTTATGATAAAAAGGCCTTTGGAGCCTCATTGTAAAATCATCTTCTCACGGATGTGAGTAGTCGTCACATCTCTTTCAGAGATAAGTTTCCACCATTCTAGCAAGTCTTTCACTCTGTATTTTATAGTCTTTGTACATTTTCGCTCATTAATAGAAAATTGTGTATTACTATATATATGTGTTTATGGTTTCATCTCTGATACATTTCTGTTATAATATTGGATATTCGAGACATCTCTGTACATTTCTTTAATATATCTCCACTCTCATTTCGTGCCAAAAATAATCTAGATCATCAAGGGAAGCTACTACAGACACGACAATAGTACTTGGTATGTGTAAGGAGAGGTTATCGGCTTACTTGGAAGACAGATAGTATGGTCTAATGGTTACTTGGATTTGGCATCATATTCAATGTCAGATTCAACATCAATGTTAGAGGCATTTTCAAAGGTTAGAAGTTGCAAGACTCCTCCCAATACACTGGGAAGAATGAGTCCATAAGTAAACCATCTTCAAAATTTTGTAAATATGTATATTTGTAAATGTAATATGGATATGTGTAAATCTCCTAAAGTCTATTAGAAGGCTTGTAACCTAATCATTGTAAATTATAAGAGTGACAAAGACTCTGTAAATTTCTTTATTGCCACCTTGTATGAGTGATAGGAATTTTGTAAAGAGAGTTTCTATATTGCCACCTTATGTGATGTAAAGAGTGAGAGGAACCTTGTTAGAAAGATTCCTAGATATCCACCTTACACTTTGTTATAGAGTGAGAGGAACCTCGTTAGAGAGATTTATAGAGAGCCACCTATAAACATATTGTTTTACAGTGAGAGTAATCTCCTTATAAAGATTTCTAAAGCCTTTAGACAACAATATAGACAATTGTATTGTCTTGTAATCAGCTAAAGACTACATACACATCGAATTGTCTAAGACAACATTATTGATTCTAAAGAACCAGAGGTGAAGGAACATAAGGATGCAAGTAGTTGGAACATGTAGATCAGAAGCAAAAAGAGCATCAAAGTAATGCAAAACTTTATAGAGCTAGTAAAGGAGAAGTAATCCCCTTCAAAAATAAGAGTCATAAAGGTGCATGCTATAAGAATCTTTAAAAATATTATGTCATGTTCGTATGTATGTATACCTTGAACAGAGGAAATCAGGTACAGATGATAACAATACAAGTAGAATTGTTTTCAATGCAGGAGCGACAATGGACAAAGTATTCATTCAAGGATTCCTAAAGATACATCAGCAGTACAACAATAGAGATCCCAAATGGGAAAGACATAGATCAACATTCAACTTGGTTTCATATTGGCCGAGATGGACTATCTTCAGCAGAAGGATATGGGAGTGGATGTTGAAATACATGATACAAGTATTGCAAAGATTCAGTGAACGTGAATTTTTTTGTCATGACATCTATGAGCCAGAACCAAAGCTATATTATGTTAGTGACAGTGTCAGACACCAGAGTTAGAGCCATATTCCAGAGAAGCAGGCAGAAGCACACTGATCTAGTACATAATATTGAAGACCCAAGATGAAGACTTATTTCCAAAAGAATCAACAAGATGGAAGAGTGAAGAAGCTTCATCGCTAAGTTATTAGATATGAGCATTTCAGTAATATGGAATAGTGATTTAGAGTTATCATCACTAATTTGTTGAGTGTCTATACTTTTGGAGGTCCAAAAGTTCTTCAGTGGGAAGGTGTGATCCAAAAGGATCTAAGGAACGCTCACAGAGGTCTAGGAGGATCCGAAACACTCATAAAGGTCTCAGGGATCCATAAATGCTCAAAATTTGACCATCTCAAATTGTCCCAAAAATAACATCATTGTGTAGATCTCGTTGCCATCTTTCCAACGATGCAAACGAAAAGTCAAACATAGTTCGTATGGAAAAGTTATAAGCGGTCAAAGCTCGGGTCAAATAAGTAAAGTCAAAGGTCAAAGGGTGATGTCAAGATAGTATAGGGTGACATTAGCAGTGACACATGGAACATGGTCGTACAACAGGTGACATGGCATAGTGAGTTGTCATGTTGAGTTGGCAAGTCGTACCACTGGTTGAAAAGTGGACGAGTCATTTGTTGACAAGTGGCATTGGATAGCCAATGAGAAGCTACCACGTGGAAAACCCTCATTGGCCAATATTGGTTAATGAATATAAAAATTTTGGGAGTCAATGGGGGTCGAATGAATGACCTCCCATGGCCTTAACATACCTTCCACAACCAACACACCACTACATTGAGTCTTAACCTATCACTAGTACAAAATGAGATATAAGTGACCAAAAAAATGACCAAAATTTGCGTATAAATGATCACTTTTGATTTGGTGATCATTGGTGGCTAATTTCCGGTCTCTTATCATGTGACCAAAAATGTGGTCATATTTAGTTTGGTCATTTATAGCTTGTCTTGTGGTCATTAATTTGTTCATATATTTGGTCATTAATTTGGTCATTAATTATAACAATTAATGACCACGAGACAAGCTATAAATGACCAAACTAAATATGACCACATTTTTGGTCACGTGATAAGAGACTAAAAATTCACCACCAAAATTTCCATTTGGTCATTTATATGCAAATTTTGGTCATTTTTTGGTCACTTATCTCTCATTTTTTGGTCATTTTATATGAGACTTTTGGTCATTTTGTTTGGTCACTTATCTCTCATTGTTTGGTCACATATCTCTCATTATTTGGTCATTGATCTACATACCCCATTCATGAAGGGAACCTTTCATGCTTTGTTGAAGACATTTGACATGCCACATCAAGAACTCCTCAATCCACACTTCAATTGAGGCTTCCTAGCCATCTGGCTCTAATACAAAGTTAAAAATTGGAAAGGAAAGGAATTAGACTCAGAGCTACCCCCTACTAGAGGGTTGATCCACCACTAAGATCCATGCCCCTTCCATGACAAGTGATCTTATTGAGTTTCTCTAGGAGTGTGGTTTTCTAAATCCAACACTACACCTCAAGCCAAATATCAACCAAGGACTCCTAGACACCAAGCTCTCATGCCATGTTGAAAACTAGACAATCTAGGATTCAAACCCAAGGAAGTTGCACACCTCCAACCACCAAGCTACTCTACTACTGAGTTACAACTCCCCATTGAGCAGGCTACTCTACCACTAAGCTACATGTCCATTTCATAGTGGGCACACTTAACAATTTGTTGCAAAATCATGGATTGTCGTATCCAATGCTCTTCTTAAGCCACTCTACAGCTGAGTGAGTTGGAGACTCTGAATGGATCTCTTGGTTCATGATGCATGGGGCTTCTCCCTAGTAATCAATCCAGAATCTGTTGGATTTGGGCTACATCTAGGTTAGTTTTTCAATTTTTCTGAACTGTTGCTTTAAAATGTTACACCTTTTTTTCAACACATTTTTGAATACCCAAAGAATCTCAAGGGAATTGGAATGGACTACAAAAATCTATTCACAAAATGTTAAGATGTTAGAGAGAACATCAGGTTTCCACACATAAAATTGAATTGACTCTCCTTAATATTAGCGCTAAATGCCGAGCCATTATTTGCATCATCTGCAGACCTTTCCATATATCCCAAATGCTACATCTTCAAAATATATTGGCTTTTATATGGAAAAAGTTAAACCTAAAGGCTTAATAGGGTATAACAAGATTGTACACATCAACATTGAACTGACTTTCTCTAGTATCATTGGTAAACATTGTTGCATTGGATATAATATATATCACTCGCACACCTTTTCATATAAAATTGACATTTTGTTGCATTACACATTCATGGAGACATGAGTCGTGGTATTTTGCATGGTGATATACTTCAGCACTGTCAGTGAGGTCTGGAATTCACATTTACTTTATAGTAGTTATCCTCAGATCTCAAGTGCAAAGTGAAGTGCCTATAATTTCAACTTATATATATCTACAAGGAAAAGACTCAATTTCATATAGTCCAAAATTCGTTATTACCTTATGACAATTGGCCCTATACTATATTTTACTAAATACAAATCATATTAGAAAGATTTTTTCCTTTGCATTATAGGTTGAAGTTCACGACATAAAAATGTTTTCTAATCATGCTTCCTGGCTTTCATTCTTCAAATTTCTCTTTCAAGGCTGCCATAACTTTGTTTCTATGTAATTTCCATAAAGTTTTGCTATAAATGACATATTTCTATCTTTGGTGAAGGCATTTCTCAGGTTCTGCTCTGTTATAACTTATCCTTTTGATATTGGGTGCTGTAGGTTTCTAAATTTCTTGAATATTGGGTCATGACAGGATTTTGGCTAGTTTTACAAGAGGGCACATATTTGCAATTGACCATGTTAGAATATCTACATGTTGCTCTGAAAGTTCCTTCCAGTGTACATGTACCAATGTGTGGCAGTAGGTCAAGGGTACATCGGTGTTTGAGGATCCAACAACAAAGGCACATGCATGCATTTTCCAGCCATATATAGATGTGTTATTTATGTCTTCATATCAGTTCAATTCAAAATTAGATCTTTAGTTCATGTCTAAAATTAGAATCACATGTAGATCAAATTTAGCCAGGGCACATTATTCTAGAGGTCGAAATCAATCATAGATACAAACAAACTAGGGGATACCATGTCAATATATGGAAAATAGTAGTGGAAGTGTCATCAAGTCTAGAAGGATGGAAGAAGTGCTTCTGAAGTCTGCCAAAAAGAGTCCAATCCCCTGAGCAAGTAGTTGTCACTAATATTTATTAAACACCAAAATGAGAAGGGAAAGTAAGTGCACCTAGAAGAGAGAAAAAGAAGGATAAAACTGGAAGTATGTGTCTCTGCATGGCATAAATACTCCTTACATGTGAAGTCTAGTTGTAGGTTCCACCCCGCCTAAAAATAGTTCACTATAATCTTGTTGCTACATGAGTATTTGTTTTCTCTGCCTTCCTTGATCAACATACATGTATTATGTGCATGAAAACCAACTAAAATCCCCTCCACATGAGTGTTGTTGTCCAAAAACATGTCTAATTTTCTAATGAAAACCACCTCAATCTGCTGGAACTGCCTAGTTAAGGCACGATTACCAGGAGTTTCACTGTTTTGGATCATGCATGGATTGAACCTAGGGACGAGAAGTTAAATCATCCTTCATTCACTTCTAATTATGACCACAACCTACTGGAAATAACTGATCTAAGTGTTCCTGTTGCTAGAAGAATGTTGTTCTCTAAGAATACCAACAAGGAAAGTAGGTGTCATATTGTGCACCCTCCTCACGTAACTTGTTTTATTTACTTGATTAGCTTGTACGTGTTATTTTCATGAAAACATGTTGAAGTCACCTCCACTAGAGGATTGTTTCACCAGGAGTACAGATGTTTGCTAATAATAATCCCATGCATAATCTAGAAATAAACTCAAATAGAGTTCCTACTTTCCTAAATATGATTCTCTTGCTAAATATTCTACAAGAATCAGACTTGTGGTCAAGGCGAAAACCTATAGATGGAGGATTTATCATCAAATTAGCAGTGGGGCCACCAGTGCCTAGAACTGTAACATGAACCAGTGCAGAAAGTTCAAGTGCATCTTTTTGCTGAGAAGTTACTCCTGATATTGAGCTATATAGTGACAAACCATTGCAAGTGGTGACTGGAGAATCCTTACAGGCAAACCATATTTACATTCCTTGGTATCAAGGATACTTTCATTCACTGAATCATCATAATTGAATAATATAACATCAGGATAGCATCTCGATTTGGTCTCTTGATCTAGTTTATTCTCCCTTGTTCCCAAGGAAGTTATTTTTGTGGTACTTGTAGGCAGAACTACAACAGCCTTCAAGATTTTGCTCACAACAGGACATGAAAAGGGTATTTTTCCACTTTTTTTCATATTGAATTTTTCAGATTCAGAATGCCTCAAGTACTTCATTGAAGTTTCCAGGATCTTACCTTGTGAACCGGGAATCAATGTTTTTTCTTAAACCAAACACTCTACAGGATCCATGTATTCACATAATCCTGATGCAGAAGGTTGATCTATTTCTAGAATCTGCATTAGGTTCCCAACTTCCTCAACACTCTTAATACATTCATCAACATGATTAAATTTGAAGGATCTGTATCCATCATCATTTTGGGGAGCTCCAGCTTCATTGCTAGTGCTCTTATTCAACTCAGTATTAAGTTGTAGGGGAAAATTTCAAAGAGACACATTGTCTACATTATGTTGTGTAGGAATGTCACAAACCAAATTATCCCCAATGTTTGGAAATATAATTACCACTCGATTACTGAATACATTATCATCATGCACAACATCAACCCCCTTGTCACACATCATTCTAGAATGTAATACTGCCTCACATTCTGTGTGTCTACCACATCCAACAGATTCCCCTCCCACATACTCATTTTTCTTTCCTGGCATAGTAGATCATGTGATACCCTTGTTTGACGTGCTATGGTGAAATAATAAACTCAAGGCTTTAGTACTCAAAGAAATTGCTACAAAACTCTTATAATCCTCTCTGTAAGACGATCCTAAAGCCTTTCCAACACTACTACATATGGGCAGATTATTCCACAAATTTTTTTCATGTTTCCATTATTTTCATGTTTTTTTTTTAAATAGGGCGGAATTTTCGTCGATATTGCCACGAAAGTTCGTCGATATAGCCACGAATATGTTTTTTTAACTTGGTTGGGATTTTCGTCCCTATTGCCATGAAAGTTCGTCACTATTGCCACGAAAATTTTGCCTAACTCATTGGTCGGTGTTAACGGCTAGTTGACTAGTTGATCTATATATACCTGACTTTAAGAGACTTTGCGACACAATTTCTATAATTGTGACATTGTTCATGGCTTTTGTTTGAGCTGTTTATTTTTTCCGTCACCCACTAGTTGAACAAATTCAATTCTCGATCTACATAGCTCGGATTTTGAACTTGAAAGGTTAGTATGTTTTTTTATTGATGTACTCATTTCACTTGTAAATTTTTGTTCAAATGTCGAAATTTCATGTAGCTTGTTTTTTCCTTGATAATATATTATATGTGTAGTACCATATTTCATGTCTTTGGTTTTTGGATCTAGTTAGTATATTCTATGGAAAAGGGTATGTGGATTCCATAATATTCTAGGTTTATGGAATCTACATACCCTTTTCCCTTCAATTGTAGCTAGAATGTCTCTCTCTTTTCATTGATAAAGATATCGAAGTGCTCTTGAAACTCAACCATGATCGACGAAATGATAGTAATTGATTGTCATTTTCTTCTCTCTTTTATTTTTAAGAACTAACAAAAAAACACCAACAAAGCTTGATTGAAGCTTTGATACCACTTGTTACATCCTTAGTACCCAAATGGGATCACACTCACATAAATTGAAAATAATATAACAGTGACAATAATGGTTGGGATACTTGCACACCTAATGGTTGGCTAGCACTTGCTAATTCAATTAAATGAAGGAAGAAATCTCCATGAATAAAATCTTGAAGTTGATTG
>SNQJ01S0083000.1:6788-20275 GCA_010110895.2 Picea sitchensis
ACAATTACTTCCTATTGTGTGTAATCATTCCAACATTAATTTAATTCGTTAGAGAAAATCGTCTAGAATTGAGGGATGACCCACAGAGATATGTCTGTACGTATAGGTATGTAAATGTTTTAAATATAAGATTTACTTCCATAATAGTTTTTGCACAATCTAAAGTTCACTTGGAAAATGAAATAACCAGATGTATATGATTCACCGATCTGGTAGTGATTTCTAACACGGTATATTGAAATAATATTTTATTTAACATAGATATATATCCTAATAGATTCCATAATTCGATTCTATTTTAGCCAAGATACATAGAAGGGTTTTTTCAACGTTTTTAATTAAATTGTAAGAATTTTTCCTACATTTCATTTCATTCCATCAGAATTTAATAAAAACAAAGAAACTCATTCATATTTAAATAGATGCAATTCTATCATCCAATAATTCAAATAAGATTTGGACAAAGAAGGAGTATATAGAAATATCTAAACAATTGTCGAACAACAAATGGAACAACCAAGTTCCCCCCAACCTTATAACAGAACAACCAATTTACTTGTCCCGTTCACTCCCTAGCCTGACCATGAATCCATGAGGGAAAAATCAGAACTCCTCCTCAGCAATAGTGCTTGAATTTCAGTATCTTCCCCTTGCCTCACCCTCAGACAGTAGTGTTCATAAAAAAATATATATAATTATTTCCCAGCATACTAGGCAGCACCCTGCCTCCTCACATATGCTATATATCCAAAAGCAATTGTGCCTAGGTCTTTTTGCCCTTGGGAATTTTTGCATATATCCAAATCCTTGATTTTCAGGGGCTTCCAATGGCCAAATACGTTATTTTCCACTTGTAACATTCATCCCTGAGGTAGTTCCAACATGTTCCCCAGTCATTGAGTCATGGTCAGTTGATTTTAACCTACCCGTTCCCTTTGTCCATCAACAATAATTATAAAAATATTTGTTTCTTACAAGTGTCATAGTCAAAGAGTTAGTTGGGTCAAATCAAATCTTTGTCCAACAGTCATAATCATTATTTACAATTAACTAAATTTGAAATTTGGAATTTCCATAAATGGCAATAATTTCCCAATTTCAAATTTACCAAAAATGGAAATGAATTCCTACGCAATTTCATCCTTAAAAATAATTTATTTTTGGGGATGTTAAATCCTTTCCCCCTTTAGTAAAACACTATCCTCAGTGATCATCCATTATTGGAACATGATTGGATGAGATTTCTGCAAATCTCCCTCCAAGTTCCAAGTCCCAAGTGGCCTCCTCGGGACAAAAGTGCTTCCATTGCACTTTTACCTAGGCAACGACTCTGTTCCAAAGTATTATTTCTCTCCTATCCAGAATGCCTAGAGGTTCTTCTTGGAACTCGCCTTCTAGTTCCACCTGCACCAAGTTCCAATCGATCATATGATTAGGGTCATGAACATAATTCTTTAACAAAGAAACATGAAATACATTATGAATTTTTAGATTGGCATGAAGTGCAAGTTGGTATGTTATGGGTCCAATTCAAGCTAAGATCTCGAAAGGGCCACAAAACTTGGGTGCCAACTTGGAACAGTTCCCTAGATTTAGTGAACTTCTTCTGGATTTGAATTTTAAATAGACGTGGTCTCCCACTCAAAATTCTAGGTGTCTTCTTTTCAGGTCCACGTAACTTTTTTGTCTGTCCTACGCCTCTTTTAAGTTTTACTGCACTTTTCTTATCGTGCTCTCCATTTCCTGGAGCATCTTTGGTCTCAACATGAGTCTGTTAAATGGGTTATCCCTGCTAATCAGAGTCATACACTTTCTTTCATACAGTACTTCGAAGGGGCTCATCTTAGCCGAAATTTGGTAACCATTGTTGTATGCAAATTCCACCAAGTGTAGGTAGTCTTCCCACTTGCTTGGTTTTGTTCTTACATACATGCGTAACATGTCTTCTATGATTTGTTTTGTTCATTCAGTCTTCCCATCTATTTGTGGATGATAACTTGTGATTAAATTCAAGTAAGTATTTAACCGTGCAAACAATTCTTTTCAAAAATAAAATGTAAATTTTACGTCTTTATCTGAAATCACCATTTTAGGAATACCATGCAGTCTAAAATTTTCTTTCATGAATATTTTAATGATGTTAATAGATTTAAAAGTAGACTTTACAAGAATAAAGTGTGCATAATTACTAAGCTTATCGATTACCACCATAACTGAATCATTATGTTTTTGAGTTCTAGGAAAACCTATAATAAAGTCCAGTGATATAGTCTCCCATTTCCATTCCGGCACAGGTAAGGGATGCAAGAGGCTGGCTAGATGTTGGTGTTTGGATTTCACCTACTAACAATATTGACACTTAGCTAACTATTCTAATGTTTCGCCCTTCATATTGGGCCAATAGAATAACTCCCTTAGTGTTGTTACCATTTTCTAGTATTCCAGGTGACCGAAATATGGTTTCTTGTGTACTTCGTCCAAAACTGTTAACTTTAATTCCACCAAATCTGGTATGTATATTTTGTTTTTAAATTGTAGTAGACCATTTCTGTCTAAACTCAGATCTGTTTTGTCTGAACTTTCTGTATTATTTCATAATTTTGCCACTGTTTTAGTGTAATTCTCATCGTTATTACCTGCAGCCTTTATTTTCTGTTCAAAATTGCTTTCATTCCTACTAATGTTTATTTCAAATAGCCCATGAACTCTTCTTCTTAAGGCTTCAACTACCTTATTTTCCTCACCCTTGATATGTCTTACCTCAAAGTCAAATTTGCTCAAGAAGGCTAGCCATCTTGCTTTCCTTGCATTAAGGTCTGGTTGACTAAACAAAAATTTCACACCACCGTTATCCATCAATAACAGAAATGTTTTTCCCATTATGTAGTGCCACCACATCTTTAAGGCATGTATTACAACTGCCAACTCTAAGTCATGAGTGACATAGTTTTGTTCGTTCTCCTTCAGTTTTCAAGAATCATAAAAAATAGTGTGCCTTTATTGAGTTAGGACACCACCTAGTCCTTATTTGCTCACATCTACATAGACTGTGAAGTCTTTTTCCGGATCTTCTACCTTTAAAATGGGTGTGGTTGTTAACAATTCATTTAACTTATTAAAACTGTCCTCACATTTCTGTGACCAATTAAACTTAGTTCCCTTCTTTTGTAATGATGTGATAGGGTATGCTGTCTTGGAAAACCCCTCTATAAATCTGTGGTAATATCCGGTGATTCGCATGGATGACCGGATGTCTGCTATATCCTCCAGAATCGGCCATTCCATGATGGCTCTTATTTTCTCAGGGTCGACTGCAATACCTTCCTCGGATATTACATGTCCTAGGTACTATATTTTCTTATCATAAAAGTCCCATTTATCGAATTTTTTATACAGTTTGTGTTTTCTCAAAGTTTTTCGAACTATCCTTAGGTGCTCTTTGTGTTCTTCTTTTTTTTTAGAATACACTAGGATATCGTCAATAAATATCAAAAAAAAAAATTCTAAGTACTGGCTAAAAATACTATTCATTAAACACATAAATGTGGTTGGCACATTAGTGAGTCCAAATGGTATAACACCAAATTTGTAATGTCCATATCTATTTCTGAAGGTTGTTTTACTTATGTCTTCATCTTTTATTCTAACCTGGTGATAACCAGATTTTAAATCCAATTTAGAAAAATTATTTGCCCCACCTACTTGATCGAACAAATCATTGATCCTAGGTAAGGGGTACTTGTTCTTAATAGTCATTTTGTTTAATTTTTTGTAATCAATGCATAATCTCAAAGTTCTGTCTTTCTTTTTAACAAAAAAGACTAGTGCTCCCCATGGTGAAACACACGGTCTGATATATTCTTTAACCAATAATTCTTGTAGTTGAAGTTTTAATTCTGAAAAGCTCATTCGGTAGGGTGCTTTAGATATAGGGGTTGAGCCAGGTAGTAGGTCGATAGAAAATTCTATCTCGCTCCTTGGGGGTAATTCAGGTATCTCATCAACTAACACATCTCTGAAATCATACAAGACGAAAAAATCCTCCAAGATAGGTTTATTTTCTTTTTCCAACAGATTTGTTACTTGGATGGCATAAATTTGACTACCCTTTCTCATGCATATCTTAAATTGCATTGTTGAACTCTATCTAACTGGGATTTTTTTTTGTATACCTTGAGTTATCCTAACAATATCATTTTCCTCTTCATACTTGAGTGATTTTTCATAACAATCTAACACTTTTTTATTCCTTTCTAACCAATCCATTCTGATAATTATGTCATAATATCCTAATGGCAGAATGTTTAGATTTGTCTTTGTGTTTTGACAACCTAAACTAAACTCACAATCAAAAATCAAATCAACTACTTTTATTTTTGTTCATGTTGCTAGTTATACTAGCCAATATTTTTCATGTCTTGCTTTCTTAAGTTTATTTGAATCCACTACACCAAGAGCGATGTAACTCAACATAACTCCTGGATCAATTAAAACAGAAATACAAGTATTGTTAATTTTACCTTCAATTTATATTAAAGTCAAGAAGAGAGTCAGTCAGAGCCGAAGGATTAGGGTTTTGCAGAGATCTTTCATTGCGTGGTTCCAGCAGTGGCCTCGTCGGGGCTCATGTCTCATAAGGAGGGAGGGCCGGCAGGCGGATCCTACAGTCAAGCCACATCGAGCGAAAATGTTGCTGAGAGGTCTAAGTGACTGACCTTTGAGCCGTTGCTAGACCTACGCTCGAAAATACTGGAAGAGGGTGCGTTGAAGGACCGAGAAATGTCGATCGACCCAGAGAAAGGAGCTCTTCCCCCCACAGTGTCAACTCCATGGATGCCTGGTAAGTGTATTCCACAGGTGCCACAAGCCCCAAAATATGTGATTAACTCACCATGCATAGAAGAGCAAAAGCAATACATGAGAGATTATGCCCTGGTGGGAAAGTTCCTAGGGATATGGCCCTCGGAATGAGATCTGATCAAGTGGATACAATACTGGTGGAAGCCAAAAGGTCACTATGAGTTACAACTGGGATCTAAGGGGTTTTTCACAATCATCTTCCACAACCTTGAGGATCGTAACCTCATCTTCAATGGGGGCCCTATTTTTTCAACTCGGCGGGCCTCTTCTTGCACTTTTGGACGGAGAAGTTCAGCCCTGAAAAGGAGGAATTTGCTCATGTGCCTGTATGGATCAGATTATACTCCCTCCCATAGGAATTTTGGCTAGAGGAGGTACTGGATGACATAGGCAATACCATCAGCATCTATGTCAAGTCATCCGAAGCCACCAAGCAAAGGCGCTACACCTCTTATGCACGAATCTGCATATACCTAAATATAACTAAGTCGCTCCCCGGATCCATCATACTGGAATATCATGACGAGGATTGGACCCAAACCATCGACTATGAGAACATCCCATTCCGATGTCAGAGATGCCACGAGCATGGCCATCTCTTTAGAGAATGCCCCCTCAACATTGTTCACAAATAAAGAAACCCAGAAAGCAGCAAGGACAAGGACATATTCATTCAACCAATAGGGAAAAGAAGACCAGGAGGAAGGAAGCAACTGGCCCAAGTAAGTAAAGATCCCTCAACTAGTAATAGATTTACAACTTTACAAGGCCAACCAAAAAACCCCGTAAGCTACATGCAGCTCAATGAACCACCTCCGACTAATGGCTCTCATGCGGCCAAACAAGGGGAGGAAAGAACTCCATTGAGTAAGGGATCATATCTCATCCCCGAAAATGTGACTCAAGAATCACAGGATCCTTTGGAAACAGAGGATGAAGACGCAGAAATGGAGTTGGAGGAGCTGGATCTAGCCGGAGTGGATTTGGTGCACCTCGAGCATGCCTATAGGTAGCAGAAACTATACACAATACCCAGAGATCAATTATGAAAGGTGCATAAAGTCTTCCTTAACTCCTCCGCTGGATCCTCAACAGGGGCTAGCCAAGGGATGGGAATACAAAGCAGTCAATCAAAAGGCACAAGTAAATCTCAGAAAGACGAAAAGAAAAGAGGGTGGAAATCCACCAACAAGCTTATTCAAGAAATTGGCCACTTCATGGTAAACTCAGGGCAAATCCACTTGATCTAGGACAATTTCCCTCCTCTCCCCACTCCCCCGTCATCATGAAGATCATCTCATGGAATATTAGAGGCCTTAATGGGCGTAGAAAGAAAAAATTGCTACGAGATCTGATTTTAGCGGAAAAACCTGATATAGTTCTTCTGCAGGAAACAAAATGCACCTCAGAATATGTGGATAAACTACTCCCCTACTATTGGAAGCATGGGGAAGATGTTTCAGTAGGAGCCATAGGTACAGCAGGAGGACTGGCCATCCTCTGGAACACAAACTCAGTAATGCTAGAAAACTTCATCGCCACAAGATGGTCTGTCACAACAGACTACAGACTCATTGGTTCAAATAAGTCAGGACACTTGACTAATGTATATGGCCCGACCAACATAAGGGACAATCCCTCCTTCCTTAGGAATTTGAACTACTTATCCACTCTAAATCATCACAAGAAATGGATTATTGGAGGAGATTTCAATATCATTCGCACCCTGGAAGAGAAGAAGGGAGGATCAAGACGACTGGATCGAGAAACCAACGACTTCAACAGCCTCATAGATAACCTTCACCTCATTGACCTGGAAACTATCAATGACAATCATACCTGGACAAACAGAAGAACTGGCACACACCAAATTGCTTGCAAGCTCGACCGGTTCCTCATCTCAGATTCTCTCATGCTGGAAGGCACAACTCTGGAGGCTACCATCCTGAATCTCTCTGGCTCAGACCATTGGCCTATTCAGCTCTAGCTGGATATCCCAACCATGATGGGGAAAAAACCTTTTAGGTTCGAGTAGTTTTGGCTCGACCACCTCGATTTCCAGGAAAACATACATAACTGGTGGAGGGAGGTAGAGGTCCCTCAAGGCTAAAAAATGTATAGATTCCAACAAAAGTTAAAGAAACTTAAACAATTTCTCAATCTTTGGAATAAGAATACCTTTGGTGACATCTTTGACTCTCAAAGGTAGTTATCAGAACGCATGAGCGAAATTCAGAATCAAATCAGAACTCGGGGGCTAACAAATGATTTAAAAGCCTAGGAAGAAATAATAAATCAACAATTGGTGGCTAGGAAAAGACAAGAAGAGATCCTCTGGAAACAAAAGTCGCGCATCCAATGGCTCAAGGAGGGGGAATGCAACACCAAATTTCTCCATAGAACGGTCATCCACAGGCGACACACCAACAAAATCATGAGCCTTATCTCTGCAACTGGGGAGACCCTTCACTCACATGAAGACATGGAAGTGGCTTTGATCGAATACTATCAAGATCTCCTCATAGAACCTATCCTGGATAGACATGAGGCTATTTCCAAGGTCACTCAGCATGTTCCATCCCTTGTTACTTGGGAGCAAAACTTGGCCTTTCTCCGACCTATTTCAATTGAGGAGATGGATCAGGCACTTCAGGACACACCCAAATGCAAGGCTCCAGGACCTGATGGCTTCACCAATGATTTATTCCATCATTGTTGGTCGATGATAGGTTTGAGGTGTGGGAAATTATAGAAGATTCCAGAGCCTCGAGACAGGTCCTCCGAGCACTAAATGCGACTTTCCTCGCCCTCATACCCAAAGAGGGGCAGACACATCACCCACAATAGTTCATACCTATAGCTCTCTGTAATGTAATTTATAAACTCTTGACGAAGGTAATTGCTAGACAACTCAAACCTATCTTACCGACAATTATTTCCCCAGAACAATTAGGCTACGTTGAAGGCAGACAAATCATGGACAACATCATCCTCACTCATGAAGTGATCCACTCTCTGCAGAAGACCAAAACTCCAGGTATTCTCCTCAAATTGGATCTCTCTAAAGCCTTTGACAAGATAAGATGGGAATATATGCGGGCAATGCTCCTCGCCTTTGGCTTTGATCAAAGTTGGGTATCTTGGATTCTGAATGTAACCTCTTTGAATTTCTTCTCTATTCTTGTCAATGGTGTCCCATCTCGACCTTTTTCTCCCTCAAGAGGAATTAGGTAGGGGGATCCCCTCTCCGCTTTTCTCTTTATCATTATGGTTGAAGGTCTGGGACACTCCATCCATGCAATAGTTGATTGAAACCTGATAATTGGCTTACCCTTGCATGGCATCTCCCCTCCCATCTCGCATAGTCAATTTGTGGATGACTCGCTTCTAATGGGCACCCCAACCGTCCACGAAGCCAACGCTCTACTTTCCATTATTCAAACCTTCTCAGACGCCTCGGGGATGGAATGCAATAAGGAAAAATCCCAAATATTTTTCTTCAATACACCACCCCCGATTCAGGTCCATGTCATTGAAATCTTAGGTTTCAATAGAAGCTCCCTTCCATCCAAATACCTTGGCATTCCCCTGATTGACAATGCCCTTCGGAACTCCTCGTGGGAACACCTTCTTTCCTCCTTTACCAAAAGGCTCTCGTCCTGGACCCTCCGAGTTTTAAATCTACCCAGCCACCTTATTCTCCTCCGAGCCATCCTTCATGCCCTTCCTATTTACTCCTTTTCAGCGCTGGCTGCACCAAGATTTGTTCTCTCAACCATAAAAAATCTACAAAAAAACTTCCTTTGGCAAGGCTTCAACTCAGGTAGGAAAATAACACTGGTCAGCTGGGATAAATTATGCTGACCCAAAGACCAAGGTGGCTTAGGGCTGTGGGACCCCCTCATTATGAACAAAGTTCTGAGTGCCAAAATATGGTTGCGGTGGCTCAAGCATCCCGAGGACCTCTGGGCCATATTCTGGAGGAAAAAATATACGCCAAATGTGGTAGAAAAGAACCTAATTCAATGGAATGGGGAAGGCCCCGGATCCCTAATATTGACAATGCCTAGGCAAAACAAACAGTTGGTTACCCGAAACGCTTTTTGGGAAATCCAAAACGAGGAAACGACTCTCTTCTGGAAGGATTCCTGGCAACAATGGCCAACTATAGACAACAACGACTAGGCAAGAGACATCTATCCACAAGCTACTCTGGCAGGCCTGATGAAAGTTGTTGACTACTGGAAGGAGAATTCACTCGAAGACACTTGGTGCAGCTGGCACCTAGACAAGGAATGCATAAATCTGGGAGAGCATGTGGACTTGGCACCCTGGCACGAGGAGATGGCCAAATGGAAAATCCCAAAAATAGAAGGATAAGATATTCTTCATTGGGGACACTTGCCAAAGGGCACCTACAACATGCAAGAGGCTTATCAAATCATAACTCAGGTAGACCCTCCACCCACTAAGAGTGTTTGGCGCAAAATTTGGAGCCTTAAACAGTGGCCAAAGGTCACCCTCTTTCTCTGGCTAGTCTCCCACTCTAGCATACTTACTTGGGATAACCTATCGAAGAGAGGTTTTGTTGGGCCCTCCATCTGCCTGCTATGTGAAGGGGCAGAAGAAACCATGAATCATCTCCTCAATTCTTGTCCCTACACGGCCCAACTCTAGGATCAAGCAGCACTCATCATGCGCAAGTCGGATCGACAAAGAGAGACTGTAATTGATACTATTACATACTAGAGAGATCAAGATTTCCACTCCCCCCTCCTCAATCGCATTTGGCAACTTCTTCCAGGCTTCATCCTCTGAAAAACTTGGAAAGAAAGGAACAAAAGGATCTTCCAAAACCTCTCTCTCTCCTGGCATTAGTGCTGGCATCAATGTCGTTGCAACATCCTAGAAACTATCACTCTTCAACAGTGGACCGAAGATAACATGGGAAACATTCCTTCCAAAATTTTAATCCTCCAGCATTGGCAGCCTCTTCCTTCTTTCCCTCCTCTGCCCCTCTCTTCTCCCTCTGTCCCCTTTACAAGCCCCTCCTTTTGGTCTCCCCCCCCCCAGCTGATTTCATAAAACTTAACTTTGATGGAGCCTCTAAAGGCAATCCAGGAGCTGCAGGTTATGGGGTAGTATTCCACAACCACTTAGGGCACATCATATTAATCAATGCGGGATACCTGGGGCATTCCACAAACAACGCAACAGAGCTCTGGGGACTCATCCACGGGTTGCAACTGGCCATTGACCACAATTTCAATAAATTAGTAGTTGAGGGAGATTCACAAATCATCATTAATTTGCTACGCAAAATTCTAAATGGAACAAACCTAGACAAAATCTTGCCTAGTTGGAGGATTTCACATGGCTTACATATGGTCACCAACCTAATGAAACCTACTCAGGAAGTCATCCCTTCCCATGTTAGAAGGAAGGTGAATCAAGTTGCAGACGAGCTGGCCAATATAGGAACTACTTGGACTGGTCCTGAACTCCTCTGTAATTCTGTTTTGGAACCAGAGCATCCCATTCTCCAGCAGTGCATCCACAAAGCTAGATTAGTGGACACACCCTTGGATGGGGTGCTATTGCGGCCCATGTGGCACGACGAGGAGGCAAGGCATGGCCAGCAAAGCACTGAGCCACGTGAAGGGCTCGTGCCTTCGTCCGCCACCCTATGCAGGCATTAAATCGCCATTAAACATGGTGCGGGGAACACTTAAACACTTCCCTTCTCCCCTCTACACTCATTCCATAACTGCGTTCTGTCTGCTTCTAGTTTGTCCCTGCATGGGCCTCAATTGGCATCCCTCTTCGCAGCCTTCGTCTGAGATTTCTAGAACCTGCAGGCTCAGTTTTTCTTTGATCTGGCTGTAGGATTCCTGTCAACCCCCCTTGTACCTAATGCCCCTTAGCCAGTTTAAAACGTGTTTCATGCCTCGGCATTGAGGGCGCCCGCACAGAGGTTCCCCATGGAAACCTCGCCGGCCCTCCATTCTGCCTCCAAAATCACCTTCATCCTGTTCTTCTCCCCTCATCCATTCGGACCCAATTCCTTCTTCTCCTACTTTGGTAGCTGCGCAATTGGATGGCCTGGCTATTGTTCCCAGGATGCCAACTTCCAACTCGATCCACCTCCCAGAACTGCCCTTGTTCGAAACTCCTCTAGTACCAATTCCTACCTCTGCGGGGCTGACTATGGGGGAACCACCTCCAGGTAAGCCTCGGAGCACCGAAAACCAGCCCCCAAACCCCTTCTTTGATACTCAACTCCGGAAAATCCTGGCAATTTTATTTGGCTTGGTCTTCAAACTTCGCCAGGGGGTGGAGGATCTCCAATTCCGCTTTCTCTCCGTGGACGAGAATATAGAAATCTTTCTCCAACTCCTTACCTCTATGCAAGTAGCTATCCCCTTAGACCTCGCTGGCAAGGCTACAACAATGGACCCTGAGAGCGCAACTAATGACGGGAATACCCTGGAGCCGAACTTAGCAAGCGATGAGCAACATGGAGTCCAGCCTGCGGAGGAAGCAAAGGAGATGGACACGGGATGTGAAGTGCAGTAGGATACCCAGCCAACTGTCAGGACCGAAGGAGGCGTGGACGTGGTGAAGCAGTGGGATGACTAGGTGACATATGTTGAGGAGGAGCCATGGTCAGAGGCCATCCACGACACCTGGCCAGGCTACCTACCAAATTTCTGAGGTCTTTAGAACTTTCTCAGTCTCTTTGATAACTTTACTTTTAGTTGATGTCTAGTTAGTTTTGAACATGTCACTTGATTTATCACACTTTTTATGTCTGACTTCCATGATGGCTGGACTGGTTTCCCCTTTGTTGGGGCAGTCCAGTAACTACAACTAAGTATATTCTCTGTACTCTATATCTTCTTTGGTCTAGGAAGGCCCTTTATATATAATACCACTAACTTACAAAAAAAAAAAAAAATTACCTTCAATTTCCACTACAGTGGATTGGTGGTCAGCTTGTTAGTCGTCCATGGCTTCATTGATCCGATGTAAGCTTTTTTCCACATGTCACATTGTATAGGCTTCATGAAGGTTGTGAACCATAGTCCTGGATTTTTAATTTAAATGTGGACAGTTCCTCCTTAGGCGAGGTTCTCCACATTCCCAACATTTTAACAGCTCGTGGGGGCTGTCCCCAAACTTCTTTGTTCCAAGATTAACTGTCTTACCACCTCCTTAGGTGTTCTGGTTGTTGGAGTGAAAATATTTCCTTGGAAAACTCTTTTTTGCACTTTGAAAAGGGATTGGCTGATATCCCTTCTTCCGCTGGTTCATTCGGTCTTGTTTCTTGTCTTTCCAATTCTTGGGAAATTCTGACCGTTGTTTGTATTGGTCATAACACTTGTGGGCCTTCCTGAAAAATTCACTCAAGGACTTGGGATTATCGAATTCAATTCTATCCTTATACAACTGTGGTAAACAGCTTAGGAACCGTTGGATTTTTACCTTGCCCTCCTGGATATATGGCACAAATCTCAGTAATTCCAGGAATTTGTTTATCAGGTCATCCATAGCCATTTGACCGAGTCGTAGCTCATAAAACTCTTTAGTTTTTATTTCATATTAAATTTCAGATAAATATTGTTTCTTAAAGTACTTCTTAAAATCCAACCATTCCATCTATTTTTCCTTTAGTCCCTTGGCTAGCTTCAGGTCCTTCCACCATATGCTAACTTTTCCTTTCAGATTATAGATGGCCATTCTGACCTTCATATTGTTGGAATAGTTGTATATATGGAAATACTTATTTATGTATAATAACCATGCTTCAAATTCCTCTCCTGTTATGGATTCCTTGTCACAGGTAGATGGTTTGATTTTCTTAAACTCTCCCTGAAGGTGATCTACCTATTTTCTCTTTCTTCCTATTTTTGTTTTATATTCAGCTGAAGATGTACCTTCAGACGAGTTGTCCCCTTTTTATGCTTTAGGGATAGAATTATTGGAGGCCCTTTTTCTTACCTCTTCTTTCTGGTTATCATCCTTTGGTATCTTCTTTGTCACTATACTTCATAACATGACTTCATTTATTTCCTGCTATTCTTGTTGTGCGTTTTCCAGTTTCTCATTGTCTTCCTTGAAAACTTGCAGCTCCACAATGAGATTTCTCATCGTTTCTAGAACTTCGGTAGGTGAGATTTTGTCATTTTTATGCCTCTGATCTTCAGGAGGCCTTTTCTCAAGATTCTCCTTGAGTCTAATCTCTTCTTCATCTTGTGCTGCCATGATCAGAATAGAAAAAAACATTTTTTGTTTGTAACAGTAATTGTTTTGTTAGTTTTACATAAACTGGAAAAATATGTGCTAAGTAAATATTTTGGCCCTTCTTAAGTTCCAAGTGTTGTAACATTTTTTCTGATACCATATGTAATGTACCCCAAATTTTCCAAATAATTTTTTTTTTATGAGGAACATTAATCTTCAATTTATTCTAGAAAACTTGTAGTTAAGAGAAGTAGGTATTTATCATCATTGTTAATTTCTACGAGATTCCTATGTTCTGGCTATCAAAACGATGAACGATCATTTCATGAACATTTGTAGTCCAAATTAACTCACACTGAACAAAACTTCTATACAAATAATAT
>SNQJ01S0083001.1:0-22831 GCA_010110895.2 Picea sitchensis
TAACTTTATTATTTAAATAATTTCTTTGCAAACACTTTGACTTTTTGGGGCTTCTAGATGACTCATGAGGGTTCTCCAACTTCACATGGCCATAACTCTCTAACTGTGAGGATTTATGTGGTGTTCCACATACCACCGGAAATGGAATGACAAGCACTATCCATCTAGGATAGTTTCACTAACAAATTCATTGACCTTCATCTCATTATTCCACAATTAAGCATGGATTCTATAACCATACTTCTAGGATAACTCAATCTGCAAAGTGTCTTCCCGTGAGGGATTTCACCATAAGGGGACCACTTTGGAGTTCATCCATTTGTACTTCTTATCAACCATGACAAGAAAATAATGAGTCATCTTTACATCAAATAAACTTGGGTCCATTACCCAAACCTTTGTGCTACCAGACTTTCTTCAAGGGTTGGCATCAATGAAAACCAACCTTAATCAACAATCTCCCCCTTTGGCATTGATGGAAACACTCTGATGCAATACTGAAATCATGTCATGCAATATTGAAGTCATATCACTCATGCTCCCCCTGGAATCATGCCTATGTCCTCTGCATCTGATAAATATCTCCCCCTTTGTCATCAATGGCAAAGGTATCTTTCCATATGGGGTTGATCCCCCTAATTGAACTGTCCTCTTTATGGTGTTTCCTCGTGTACATCTAAGACATATAAGATAAGCATTCAAAAGAATTCATTTTGGAGTAGAACTAACTCTGAGTCTCTGGTGAAGATACTCAAAGGTTTCCCGTGGAAGTGGTTTTGTAAAGATGTCTTCCACTTGTTCTTTTGTGCCCACATACTCAACTTTGATGTTCTTTTCTGCAACCCGTTCCCGCAGAAAGTGATACTTGATTGGAATGTGCTTCGTCTTGGAGTGCATCACCAGGTTCTTTGAGATATTGATGGTGCTTGTATTATCATAATAGATTGGAATGGGCTCATCATACTCAGCATGTATATCTGTCAGAGTTTGTTTCATCCAAAGAACATGTGTACAACATGTTGTTGTTGCAATATATTATGCCTCGGTTGTAGATAAAGATATTGATGATTGTTTCTTGCTTAGCCATGATACTAAACACTCCCCAAGTAGAATGTTTCTCCATTGGTGCTTCATCAGTCATCAATACAACCTGCCCAATCTACATCTGTGTAGGCAATAAGTGATAGATCATTTCCTTTTGGATACCATAATCCAAATTCTTATGTTCCTTTGAGATATCTGAAAATCCTCTTCACTGCTAATACATGTGATTCCTTTGGTGTTGCTTGAAATCGTGCCACCTGTCCAACTGCCTGCATTACATCTAGTCTGGATGTTGTCACATATAGTAGGCTACCAATCATTGACCTGTATTGCCTCTGATCTGTAGACTTTGAATCATCATTTTTTCTCAACTTGCAATGGGTTTGCATGGGAGTGATAACTAGTTTGCAATCTTCCATTCCGAACCTCTTTAGCATTTCTCTGATATACTTGGTTTGAGAAATAAAAAATCATTGGTTGCTTTGATGTATCTGAAGTCCCAGAAAGAAGGATAGTTCTCCAAGTAATGAAATTTCAAATTCATTATGCATATCCTTTGCAAATTTCTGGTTTAGCCTGTCATCATCACTACCAAAAATAATATCATCAACATAAACTTCGATTAATAAAATACTATCTTGACTTACCTTGATGTAGAGGTTGTTGTCTGCACTTCCTTTTCTAAACCCTGCATGTTGTAGATATTTATCTAGTCTAGAGTACCATGCTCTAGGAGCCTGTTTTAGACCATACAAGGCCTTCTTTAATTTACACACATAATCTGAGTTCTCTGACAAATGGAATCCTGTTGGTTGTTCAATGTAAACTTCTTCTTCAAGTTCCCCATTCAGAAAAGATGATTTTACGTCCATCTGATACACTTTAATATTTTTGGAGCATGCATAAGATAAAAGCAATCAAATTGCTTCCATTCTAGCAACTAGAGAAAATGTTTCTTCAAAGTTGATTCCTTCAACCTGTTCATATCCTTTACATACCAATTTAGCTTTGTTCCTTGTAACATGTCCATCTTCATTCAATTTATTCTTGTATACCCACTTTGTGTCGATCACATTCTCATCTTTTGGTCTTGGAACCAATTCCCAAGTGTCATTTTTCTCTATTTGATCCAATTCTTCATCCATGGCCTTATTCCAAAATTCATCATTGTTGGCCTCTTCAAAACAAGTTGGTTCAATCGTAGATGAGAGTGCTACGTGTGTTTTTTCTAGTGAACGGATTCTTCTTCTAGTCTCAACTCTTGTGTCTTTGTTTCCAATAATCTGATCTGAAGGATGATTCTTCTGTACTCGTCTGCTAGGTGTCTTTGGAGGCACTTGTTGAACTCGCTCTTCTTCTTCTGTCGGATCCTATTCATCTTCCCCTTCTGTTTCATCTTATATTTCTTCTTCGTAAAGTTGTTCCATTGATTCATTTTCTTCTTCCTTTAATTCTTGTCTACATGTTTCATCAATTGTTACGTTGATGCTTTCCACAACTTTGTTCAATCTCAAGTTGTAACACATGTATGATTTCCTTGTACTTGAGTAACCAACACGTACTCTTTTGTCCACATGAGAGTCAAACTTTCTCATTCTACCATCTTCTCTTTTGATGTAGAATTTGCTTCCAAAAACTCTGAAGTGCTTCACATTTGTTGGTCTTCCTTTCCATAGCTCTTAGGGAGTTTTGTCAGTGTTGTTTCTGAACATTAATCTATTTTGAATGTGAATTGTTGTATGCACTTCCTGTGTCCAAAAAATATCTGTCAATTTGGAATCCATTAGCTTTGTTCGAGCCTTTTCATGTACTATCTTGTTCTTTCTTTCAACAACTCCATTCTATTGAGGTGTCCTAGCAACGGAGAATTGTCTTTTTATTCCATCACTGCTGCAGTGGTCCATAAATTCCTTTGAAGTGAACTCTCCTCCATTATCATATCTCAAGCATTTGACTTTTGAATCCATTTTATTTTCAACCATTTCCTTGTAGATCTTGAAGTTTTCAAAAGCTTATGACTTATTCTTGAGAAAAGAAACTTCAGTCATTCTTGTATAATCATCAACTAATAACATAAAGTATTTCTCACCTTTTAAACCCTTTGTTGTAGTTGGTCCAACCAAATCAGTATGCACAATTTCTAGTGGTCTTGTCGTTGAATATTCCTTTTATTTGAACCTGGTCTTTGTTTGCTTTCCCTGTTGATGATGCTTGCATAAAGTGTTGGTTGGTTTCGTGATCTGGGGCATTTCTCTGACTGCTTCTCTTTTGCTAACTTTGACAAGTTTATCAAAATGTATGTGACCCATTCTTATGTGCCATAGCCAACTTTCATCTTCCTTTCCTAGACGACACTTTTCATTTCCAATTTCACTTAACACATATATGTTGCTTGAAGTTCTCACGGTTGTAGCAATCAATTTTCCTGAACCTTCTTTTCTTATCTCACACTTTTGTGAATTGAAAGTAACTTTATGAACTTGGTCACACATTTGACTCACACTTAGAAGATTATGTTTCATATCTTTTACTAGTAGAACATTTTCTTCCTTTGTATTCTTGTTCCCAATTATGTTCGTGTCTTTTCCAATGATTTTAGTTGAATCATCATTTTCGAAGGAGACTGATCCATCTCTTTCCTTTCTTAATGTAAGAAACATGTCTATATCACCTATCATGTGTTTTGAAAAGCCACTATCAACATACCAACCACGTTTTTCTTCTTATCTTGTAGAGCAAGTGTGCATTCTTCATTGTTGTATTGATTCTGCTTTCTTATCCATGTCCTTTTCTGAGGTTCTTGTCTGTGATTGTTGTTGTTATGTTGTGGTTCTCTATGAGGGATTGCCATTCTGCAATCTTTGGCCATGTGTCCAAAGTTGTTACTCTTGTAGCATTCCACTTCAGTGCTCAATGATTCAAACCTATTGTAACTTCTTCTCTATGTTTCACTAGGCCTTCTTGGATAACCCTTTTGTGTATGACTTTCAAGGTTGTTAATGTTCCTATTGTTAGCTCTGCAATTCACAACTTTATGTCCAAAATTATTACATGCATAACATAAACCAAAAAAATATAGTTTGATACCTGGGAGTTGGAGATCTTCTGAAAGGAGGTGCTCTTATGAATCCTTCTTCTTCCTGAGACCTATATGTTTATGTCGGTTGTTGATTCTGAAATATGAATCTTCTCGGTGGAGGAGTGTCCCTGTAATTTTATCTGTAGACCATCCTATCCCCTTTGATTGTTTTTGCATAACTTTTTGGATATATTTCTTGTTCTATCATTTTGGAGCTTGATCCATTTTCTGTCTGAATGTATCCAAGTCCAGACTTGTCATGATTAGGCCTTTGACTGTTGATAATGTCATTCAAAACTTTTGAGATGTTCTGCATATTTTTCTTTTGAATATCATTTCTTAATGTGACAATCTCTTCTTCCAAATTTTCAATGATCATATCTCTTGCTTCTAGTTGTTCTTTGAGTGCTTCTTCAATTCTTTTATCTTCTTCAATTTGAACCTTCAAATTTGTGATCATTTGTTCTAATTCTTGAGTGTCTTCTTTCTTGTCTAGTTTTGCTTGTTGCTTCTTGTTTTTCCTCTTTTCTCTTCTCGTAACTTCTATGGCACTCAACAATTCCTCTTGGTAGTCAACTTATGTCTCTTCAATTTCTTCTTCGAATTCTTCATATTCTTCTTCAGAGTCTTCTTTATTATAGTCTTCTACTGCCATGACTAGAACTCTTTCTGTCTCACTGTCACTGACTTCATCTTCATCTGATAATGAGATGTCTTCTTTGGTGCATAAGCTTTTCTTGAAAACTTTCTTTGTGGCTCTTTTGCCTTTATATGTTTGTTTGTTTTTTGAATAACCTTCATCATTTCTATTTTTTCTTATGAGGACATTTGTTAGCCAAATGACCAATACCATCACAATTAAAACAAATTAAAGGAAGCTTACCTCTATACCTGTCGTCGGTTCCCTTGTTCAGTATTTTGACAAAGTTGGCCACTTCTTCATCATCTTCTGAGATGTCACTATTGTTGCTATGTTTTTTTTCTCTTGTTGCTTTCCCTTTTTCTTTGATCTTTTGGATTCTTTGAGGGATGCTTCTTTTACATCTGGATTTTCATGTTCAGTTCTCATTTCATATGCTGTGAATATTCCATGTTGTTCATTCATGCTTATTGAGTTTAGATATGTTCTTTCTTCTAGTGTTGATATCTTAGGGTCAAATCTCATAAGAAGAGATCTTAGTACCTTTTGCACAATTAAAGATTATTTGATTTCTTCTCCCAATCCCATGATTGCATTTACTGTTTCATCGACTCATAAGAAGTAAGCTGCAATATTCTCATCTTCCTTCATCTTTAGTTGTCTAAACTGACCTCTGTAAGTTTGAAGCTTTACTTCTTTGAATTTTGAATCTCCTTCATAAATATTTCGAATTTTGTCCCAAATCTCTTTAGTGGATTTACAATGTGAAACTTTGGTGAATATCGTTTCACCAAGACCATTCAGAAGTGCATTTGTGTCTTTGGAATTATTCTGACTGAGTTTCACTGCTTTGTCATTTGTTGGTGGAACTGTTGGTACTGTGTATCCATCTACAATTGATTGCCAAATTTCAAATCCCCGTGTCTGTATATATGTCTTCATCCTTATGGTCCAAAATGCATACTTTTGTCCATCAAATTGTGGTATTCCATTTTTATACAAGTTGTTTCTCTCCATGATCTACCTTTCAGTGGTTAAACTGATTTCTGAAGGAAACTGCTCTGATACCAATTGTTGGATTACTGAGAGAGGGGGTGAATCAGTAATAGAGAAATGTAATCCTTTTTTACCATATAATCCAAATGTTATATCAATGTAGCATTATCATCCAATAACTGTAGAGTAAATAAGCAATGAACAAATGATTAATCATACACATACACAGTACACCAGTATTTTACGTGGAAACCCAAAGTGGGAGAAAACCACAAAATGATTTTTATTATATGTCTTGAAGAATTACATTCATTGGAAGCACCAACTTCCTTTGTTTTCGAGCTGCAACTGGAAGGAGGTTCCAACCCCCTAGTTTTTTAGGCTACAACTTGAGGGAAGCTTCAACTCCCCAATTCTCTGGCTACAACCCCCTAATTTCTCCGGATACAACCACCTATCATTGTCCCAGCCAACCTCCATAAAGTAGAAGTAGAATGATGGAACCACTGTCACATTATCACTGTGAGATATACCACTATACAATTCTATCAATCTATACCACTGACCTACATCCAACCTGTACAACTGCCCTACAATCAATATGTACCTGAAATGAACATGTATCAACAAAATACAACAGGTACATGACCTGTAGTGTTGCGGCACACATATGTACGCACCCTATATGTTATGCAACCCGCGTATGTACGTGATCCAACTATTATGCAACTTGCGTATTCCTTCTGAAAACTAGGGTTTTATTTCTCTTGAAAACTTCTGACCCTCTATAACTTTTTTCACATAGATCTGTAACCTGTCACTATATCCATATTGTAACTATACCCTGTGCATGCATCCTCATACATAATCTTTACCCAAAGCATATATATCTCTCTAGTCATGTGCCATATGCTAGAAAAACAGGATCGCAGAGCAATAAAATAAAACAAATGTGGAAATAAAACACAGAAGATACACAATATAATAGAGACACGGATATACGTGGTTCACCCAGTGTGGGCTATGCCCACCGGATAAATTTCCATGTCCTTCCTTTATTATTATCCAACAAATGAAGGGATACAACCTACAACAAACCCGATGTAACTTCATCTTATTTCTCTCACAGTCTCCTCTCTCATAATACAATATTTGCTATCATACCTAGCCGCAATACATTTCCCTCATAAAAGAGGGTTTCCTACAAGGGAAAAAAACCCTAATATAATTTCTATCGTTAGATTTGCGACCTTATAATGAACGATCCAGATTTACAATGAAATTACAATATACATTTACAATGCAATTTTTCCTTCGGGGGCATGCTTGCCCCTAGACCCCGCAGAGGGGGTAACCCCCCTCTGCACTCCCCCGCATGGAAGAGTGTACATTCTTCTGGGGTGTAAAGTCTTCATGGGGTATAAACACGGCTGAAAACAAAGACCTCTGAATCTGGAGATAATTAGGCTCCATAACCAACAATCTCCCACTTGGAGATTGATCTCAACAACTCCACCACTGTTGTATCTGTTGGACTATGAACCTTATTGGACCTGGAAAATTTCTCATCTTCACCTTCATGCTTGAAGACCAACTGAAACTGAGTAAGAACTCAGTTTATCCCTGGTTACTCCCTTTGTTAACATTTCTACAGGATTTTGGCTAGTGTGTATCTTTTCCAACTTCAAATGTCCATCTTCCAAGACGGATCGTATGAAATGGTACCTCAGTTGTATATGCTTAGTATTTGAATGGAATGTTGGGTTATTTGCAAGATGAATGACACTCTCACTGTCACAGTACAACCTGTTATTCTCTTGCTTCTTTCCCAATTCCTCCATAAACCTCTGTAACCAAATCATTTCTTTACTAGCCTCTGTAGCAACAACATACTCTTCTTCTATTGTTGAAAGTGAAACAACCTTTTGTAGTTTCAAAATCCAACTTACTATTGTTCCACCTATAGTAAAAACATACCCTGTGGTGATCCTCCTGCTATCTTTATCACCTACCACATCTGAATCAACATATCCCTTTAGAAATGTGTTTGGACCTCCAAAACATAATGCATGAGTAGAAATACCTCTCAAATACCTGAGAATCCACTTTACTGCCTCCTAATGTTCTTTACTTGGATTGTTCATATACCTACTCACAAATCCCACTACATGTGCAATGTTTAGTCTTGTACAAACCATCGCATACATCAAGCTGCCAACTGCTGATGAATAAGGGACCCTGGACGTGCATTTTATCTCCTCCTGTGTCTTGGGTCACATTTCCTTAGTTAATTTGAAATGGTTGGCCAAAGGTGTACTAACTAGTTTTTCATTCTGCATTCTAAACCTCTCCAACACCTTCTCTATGTACTCACCCTGAGACAATGTCAATCTATGATTTTTCCTGTCTCTTGCTATTCTCATACCAAGGATTTTCTTTGCAGCACCCAAATCCTTCATCTCAAGTGAATTAGATAATTTCTTCTTGAGCACATTTATATCTTGCATATTAGACCCTGCAAAAAGCATGTCATCTACATACAATAGCAAGATAATATAGCTTCCATTTTCTAGTTTTTTAAAATAAACACAGTGATCAGAATTACATCTACTATAACCATGTTCTGTCATAAACCTGTCAAACTTCAAATACCACTGCCTTGGAGCTTTCTTTAGGTCATACAAGCTCTTCTTAAACCTGCTTACCAAATTCTCCTTCCCTTTGACCTCATACCCCTGTGGTTGTTGCATATAAATCTCTTCCTCCAAATTTCCATGGAGAAAAATAATTTTTACATCTAACTGTTCAAGATGCAAATCTTCTACTGCCACAAGACTCAAAATAGTCCTAATTGAAGTCATTTTAACAACAAGAGAAAATATTTCATCAAAATCTATACCTTTATTTTGTGCAAACCCCTTTACAACAAGTCTAGCCTTATATTGGTTTTTTCCTCCATATTCTTCCTTCAACTTGTAAACCCATTTATTCTGCAATGCTCTTTTTCCTGCATGCAACTGAACCAAGTCCCAAGTCTGGTTATTTATCAAGGAATCCATTTCCCCCTTCATGCCTTGCTCCCACTTCTTTTTGGTGTTTATCTGCATTGCCTCTTCGTAACATTCTGGTTCACCAGAATCAATCAATAATAAATAATACAATGAAGGAGAGTATCGTTCAGGGGGTATACTTAATCTGGTAGATCTTCTAACCACACTTGTAGGATTTTGAGGTACTTGTTGCTCCTGTTGTTGTACATTTTGTTTTTCTGGTTCCTTTGGAATTTTGTTTTCAGTGATATCATCAAGCACTATGTATTCTGGTTTTTCTTTTTCCAGTTTCTTTCCCTGCAACTGATATGTGTACACGACCTTCTCATTGAACATGAAATATTTACTCCTAATGATTTTATTATTTTCATAATCCCATAAGCGATAACCAAAATCATTAACACTATATACAATAAAGGTACACTTCTTGGATTTTGCCTCAAGCTTTGTTATATTTTCTTTATCAATATGGACAAATGCTTCACAACCGAAAGTCTTCAAAAAATAATAGTTTACCTTTTTTTCCTGTCGATGCCTCCTCTGGAATTCTACCATCCAAAGAGCTTGAAGGTCCTTTGTTTATTAAGTAAACAACATTATCTACAACATCTGCCCAGAACTGTAAGGGCAAACCAACATGCAATCTCATACTCCGTGCACACTCCATGATTGTCATGTTCATCCTTTCTGACACACCATTTTCTTGTGGTGTTTTTGGAACTATCTTCTCTCTACGAATACCATGGTATGAACAATAATCATCAAACTCCTTGTTGCAATATTCACCTCCATTATCTAATCTGAGACACTTCAACCTTTTTCCTATCTCATTCTCAACCAAAGCTTTCCATTTCTCAAAAGTATCAAAAGCATCAATTTTTTGTCGAATGCAATAAACCCAAGTTTTTCTAGTTACATCATCAATAAAAGTAACATAATAACTAGATACACCAAGAGATGATACCTGAGTTGGTCCCCATGCATCTATATGCACAAGATTTAACCTTTCACTCTTCTTTTCTTTTCTGACTCTGAGAAATCTTACTCTCTTCTATTTTCCATAAACACAATGCTCACAGAAGTCCAAATCAATTTGTTTAAGGTCTGCCAAAAAATTTATTTTGTGAAGTATCTGTATCCCCTTCTCACTCATGTGTCCAAGCCTATGATGCCACAGTGTTGTATCCACTCCTGTAGAAGCCAAAGAGATAGAAGAGTCAATATTACCAGTACATAAATACAATGTACCTACCTACTCGCCTTTTTCTATCACTAATGATCATTTGGTGACCTTCCACACCTTATCTGTAAATATGGATATACAACCTTCACTTTCCAACTATCCTGTTGAAATTAGATTTTTCCTTAGATCTGGACCATGTCTTACCTCTTTTAACAACCATTGGTTTTCATTTCTTTGCTTTATTTTTACCTTTCCCATTCCTACAATTTTTCATGGTGCATCATCACTCAAATGAACCTGTCCAAAATCACCTTGAAGATAATCTAGAAAATGTTTCCCATGGGGTGTGGCATGAAATGAAGCCCCTGAATCTACCACCCAAGACTCGGAAATATTATCTATAGAAAGAATCAAAGCATCTTGTAACACATCACCTGTTACATTTGCGTCCTCATTTCTCTCTTGTTGTCCATCTCTTTATTTCTTTGGAGCTCTGCCGTCTTTCTTCAGATGTCCTTTCTTTCCACAATTCCAACACTCTATCTTTCCAAATATGGATTTGGATCTTCCCTTCCTATAATTCCCGCGGTTCATTGAGCCATTTCCTCTATCCTTTTGTCTTCCCCTATTCTCCATGTTCAACGCATTACCTGATGTCTCACCTATGCTTTTCCGTCGCATTTCCTCACTAAGGATAACACCAACAACATCATAAAATTTTAAAGTATTTGAACAAGAGACAGAGTTACTTACAGCCATGACCAAGTCATTCCATCTTTCTGGCAATGAGCACAAAATTAGAAGAGCCCCGACCTCATCATCAAAGTCCACTTTTACATAAATTAGTTGATTAGTAACCGTATTAAATTCATTTAAATGATCTTCAACAGATCCACCTGCTGACATCTTCATATTAAATAATCTCTTCATTAGGAATACCTTATTGGACGCCGAGGGTTTTTCATACAATTTAGCCAATGTGTACATCAAATCCTTCATTGTATTTTCTTTCGAAATATTGAAAGCCACTGACGTTGTGAGGCTCAGTCATATCATTCCTAGAGCTTTTTTGTCAAGAATATCCCATTCTTCGTCCTTCATAGTCGTCGGATTCTTTTCTATTCCGCCCAATGGTAGGAATAGATCCTTCTGATATAAATGATCTTCCATCTGCATCTTCCATAACTGGTAGTTTTGGCCGTTAAATTTCTTGACCCTAAACTTTATATCTTCTGCCATTGCTCCCACTCGAACTAGGAACCCTCTTTTCCTGTGAGTTACCTTCACTCTGATACCAGTTGTTAGAAAAAAAGGATCACGGACCAATACAATAAAACACAAAACATACACAATATAATAGAGACATAGATATATGTGGTTCACCCTGTAACACACCCACGATGGGGCATAAATAAATAAATAAAATATTTTTCCTCAATTAGTCGAATCCTCCATCCATGGTCTCTAATCCTGATCAGTGGATCTCCAAAATTCCCGAGTTGAACTAGCTCTTTGGTTCCCTACTGGAATCTCTAAGAAATTGATCCACGGGTCTTTGCGAGACTTCACCCGTGCAGACTAGCACCAGGTATAAGCTTCCTCCACGCGACCATTGGCTGTGACCGCAGGCCTTACCTAAAGGCGTTTCACGATTTCGCATGTCGGGTCTTTGCATGTGAGTCACCTCGACTCTCCCGACCTCTAAAATCCTGACAAGGGTCTAGCACATGCTAGCTCCTCCCTTATCCTTCAACCATATGACCTCCAGCCAAACCTTGGGACCCACCTCTGAGTGCGTCACGATTTCACGTATCAAGACTTTTGAACAACTTCCTCCTTCGAACCTCCGATGCCTGATTTCCCTATATCCCACGTTCTCCCTGGACAATCAACGGTCCACGTTCTCTCCTTGATCGATGGATATGATCAAATCGCGAACTCATATTTCGTGAGTCGTCACGACTCTACCCTTTGACCTTCCCACTCTGCGAGTTAGTGAAATGTTGATCTCTCGCCACATGTCCTTTCTGATGGACGGTCTCGATGATTTCATAACTTGCGACTTCGCAAAGTCCACTCTCTTGTCTGTCTTCAAATGGTTAAGGTGCATGCACCTTACCTCTATATCAACGACTGTTGATCCACACACTCAGATCCAACGATCCAGATCTGATCTTATCCTGTGCGCTCTTCTCATAGTTTGGACGACCACTATCGCTCCTCCTCCCGAGATTTCGCTTTCTTCCCTGACTTGGAATATTTCAGATGTTCCAAAGGACTTGGCCTTCGATCTACCTCCTGTGAGCACTAATATAGGGGTCTCGACTTCTGCTTTCCCTTAGGATCTTATGAACTTGTAACAATTTCACCTCTTGGACCTCGTTTGTGCTTCTGAGAAGTGCTTATCTCTTCTGAGCTTGGTTCTTAGGGGATCTCGAATTCCCACATACTCCTTGCGTTAATATGCTCCTGTCAGATCGACGTTCCACGAACTTCCTTGATCCAACGGTCTAGATCGCATCGCAACTTCGGGTTTCAGAGGTTTAGTCGCGCTAACGTGTGATTCTCCCGATGTGCGGACTCCGATCTCTCCAATCTGACGGTCAAGGAGAGTCCCGATAGATCCTTAGATCTACAGTCGAGATCGCATTGTGACTTCGGGTTTCAAAAGTTTAGTCACGCCAACATGTGATTCTCCCGATGTGCGGACTGCGATCTCGCCAATCCGACGGTCAAGGAGGGTCTCAATAGATCCTTATATCTACGGTCCAAATCACATCGCGACTTCGGGTTTCAGAAGTTTAGTTGCGCCAACGTGCAATTCTTCTGATGTGCAGACTCCAATCTTGCCAATTCAATGGTCAAAGAGGGTCCTGATAGATCCTTGGATCTACGATCCAGATCGCATCGTGACTTCGGGTTTCAGAAGTTTAGTTGCGTCAGCGTGCGATTCTCCCGATGTGCAGACTTCGATCTCGCCAATCTGATGATCAAGGAGGGTCCCGATAGATAATTGGATCTACGATCCAGATCGCATTGTGACTTTGGGTTTTCAAAGTTTAGTCGCGCCAACGTGCGATTCTCCTGATGTGCAGACTTTGAGCTCGCCAATTCGACGATCAATGAGGGTCCCGATAGACCCATGGATCTACGGTCCAGATTGCATCGTGACTTTGGGTTTTAGATTTCATAGAATCCGTCCCCTTCCCGATGATTACCAACATTCATTGAACTTGCGAACACTAAAGGAATTGAGGCGTTCACGTCTACTCTCCTTCTTAAAAATATAACGGTCATGATAGAACTTGGATCCTCTCGAACGGATCTCATCCATTCATCTTCCAAATGAAAGGATATCCCCTTTCGATACTTGAATCTCACTATTCTTCCTGAGCTTTGGTGGCTCTGAAAGGATTAAGAGTTTTTCTCTCTTTTTCTTGAACGTAATGCTTGGAAGAATTCTTCCGTGCACCCCTTACGTTCATTCCTCAACTCTATAACTTAAGATGGTCTTGGCCTCTACCCACCTTACAGAGATTCAATGCATACATGCACTACCTCTCATGAGATTAATAGACTTCGTCCTCATAGTGATTGCAGGGTTCAACCTCCGCAATCAGGGGATTACTCACTCAACTCTAAGACGGTGATTAAATTCCTTGGGAAAGTGATTTCGAGGAATAAAACTAGAGCATAAGGAAATCAAGTAGATGTGAAAGTTCTCAAGGAACGAATGCATATTCTTGACTTAATCATTCAATATAGAAACCATTATAGGCATATAAGTATAAGCATGCATCTATTATTTCCAATTCAAAGAACAAGGCATAAAAACACTTATCAGAACCATAAGGCGTGATGTGACTGCTGAGAGGGGTGCTCGTTTCCACCCAACCATAGGCTCAGTCACTCCCAATGGATTTATCACTAGCCACCCCCGAGCTTAGGCCACGATGATTTGAGATTCACTCTCTTACTTCCATCTCAACGGAAGTTGGGGACGAAGGTTACTCTCCTTCTCCCAATATAGGAATAGATAAGGATGAAGGTTACTCTCCTTCTCTTGGCTTAGTCTCTATTCTCTATGATCAAAACTTACTTTTCACTTTAAATCCTTCCTTGGACCCGAGATTTTTTCTCTCCCGTCTCTGCACTCTTCGCAGGTCCCCTCCGCCCACACCACACTTCCTTTCTTACCTTCCTCAGCAAGATTGTGTGTGGTTCCAATTTCTAGTCCGTGGTCAGGTCTGGAAGCCTTACAGATGGGCGGTCTACCCCATCCCCTCATTAAATCTTGAGGAGGTCTTCCCACCTACCATCCTGACTAAAATTCATTCTGGGTCAGATGGTTGTTTTGATCTTGAGAAATTAAATCCAACATAGTACTGGTTCGGTGGAGGTTAATGAAACCATTCTGGCTCCCCTCCACCACCTTTTCATTAGCCATCGTGGTCTCTCTTAGCACATCCCCTTCACAAAATTTATGCAACACGTATCCATTATCTATTAAAATAATAGAATTTACATTGATCGACCTTTTATACAAAGGTCCATCAAATCAAACATTCACACCTTTGAGTTTTCCATAGTTCCTGGCCAATAGAGTTATATTTACAGACTAGGGGAAACATGGTGTTACAATTCCCTCCCCCTTAAAGGAATCATCGTCCTCAATGTCCTATCTATCAACATGATATGTATGTACAAAAGTAAACAAAATCGGATATGCATGTCTCATGGCATCTTCCATTTCCCGCGTAGCCTCATCTGGGCCAAAGTGTTTCCATTGCACCTTGACCTGTGCAATGGTTCAGTTCCTGAGTGAGGTTTCCTTCCTGTCTAGTATGCATTGGGGTTCTGGCAGGAATTCTCCCTTCGGTTCCACCTGGATCACAGACCAGTCAATTATATGATTAGCATCATGTACATATTTCTTCAATAATGAAACATGGAAAACATTATGTGCCTTTACTATGGGAGGATGTGCTATCCTATAGGCTATAGGTCCCACTCTATCTAAGAATTCAAAGGGTCCACAATACTGAGATTCCAACTTGGCATAGGCTCCCATTCTCAAGGAAATCTTCCTGGGCCTAACTCTAAGATAGACATGGTCTTCTGTCTTGAACTCTCGAGGAGTTCTTTTCCTGTCAGCATAACTTCCTGTCTATCCTAAGCAATATTCAGATTTTGATTTATTTGGATCACTTGTTGTTCCATCTCTTTCAGCATGTTGGGTTCGATTGTAATTCTATCCACTGGATTATTCAAGATGATTGGAATCTTGCACTGTCTACCATAGAGGGCTTCAAAAGGACTCATCTTTAAGGATTCTAACCGTTGTTGTAGGCAAACTCTACCAATGGTAGGCAGTCTTCCCACTTCTTAGGTTGATGCATTACATGCATCCTTAGCATGTCTTCTAATATTTGGTTCACTCTTTTTGTCTGTCCATCAGTTTGAGAGTGATAGGTTGTGTTAAACAACAATTTAATCTCAAAACTAACCATTAGGGATTTCCAAAAGTTTGAAATAAATTTGGTATCTCTTTCAGATACAATTTCTTTGGACATGCCATGCAGTCTGAATATCTCCTTCATGAAGATGTTGGCAATATCTATTGCCTTGCAAGTTGACTTGACAGGGATGAAATGGGCAGACTTACTTAGTTTGTCCACCATGACCATGATGGAATCATTTTTCTTGGTCGGCTTTGGTAATCCGGTGATGAAATCCATGGAGATGGTTTCCCATTTCCATTCTGGGATTGGTAGGGGATGTAACAATCCTGCTAGATGTCGATGTTCTGCCTTAACTTGCTGGCATTCTAGGCACCTAGCTAGATAGTTGGCTATGTCTTTCTTTGACCCATGTCAATAGAATGGTTTCCTAGTGGTCGTGATCATCTTCTGATATCCTGGGTGACCAATATATGGTCTCTTATGCAGTTCATCCATTATGAACCTCTTCAAGTCATCACAGTTCGGAATATACAATATCTTTTTGTAAGTCAATAATGCTTCCTCGAGCATTTGGTAGCCTTCGTACTTTATCCATGCAGGCTCTTGTCTTAGGTATAAGATCACTTGAAGAATGCATCTATCTCTTGTGCATTTCTGACTCTATCAATGACATCTATTTCACAGTGTAATATCCCTCGGTCGAACCCAAATGTAAATGTAATGAAAGTGCACTTATGCTGGTGAGTTGTTTGGAAATCATTTTGTAATGCACCTTCCATGGCATAGTGCGCGCATGAACTGCACAGTAAAATGATGTAGTGTACAAATTCTCGGATACCGCGCGCAATAACTAAAGTGAGTGTAGTATGGAGGTCAGCGAACCTTGTGTATATCATATGTGTTATAGGCTGGTGAGCCAGTGATTATAAGATAGAATGCTTATGTTTTGGAATTAGGCCAGAACGCCTAGATGTTAAAGGCCAGTGCACCTATTTTGTATATGTCTCATGATTAATATAAAATACGTCATTACGCACAGACCGACCATGATAAAAGAGATGGGGGACTGAAATTCACCAGTTAGGGAAAGGGAGGGCCAAAAGTCAAGGGAAAGGGCTAAGTTAGAAAGCTTAAGCCAAGAAGGAATATTATATTAATATTTCCTAAAGCATAAAGTATGGATAATTATTTTATCCTAAGTTCTAAAGATTGGGGACAAGTGGACCAAAGTAACTTCTGATATGACAAGTGTCAAGTTGGGGACATGGATTCATATCATGGAGGCTTAGCTCATTTGGTCATTATTTTCGGGATCATTCTCACCATCACCGGAGGAGGGGGGGACGATACCAACAACTTGACCATTATTCCGACTATCATACTTCATGATCAGTTTCACGAGGATTCCTTCCATCACTCAGTTATCCATTCAATGATTCCATTACCATTTCACTCACGAAGTGCATTATTCTTCAGACATTCATTTCACTGTATCTGAGCCTGTTTCCTTAACCATTTCGGTTGGTGTACCTAATTAGCTTGGGAGCAAGATTGAAGAATCGGGTTGTCAGGCCCATGGGAAATTGAAGAGGCGGGTTGTCAGGCCCATGAGAAATTATCTAAGCAAGTGAATTGCTGGCGATTGATTCCCAAAGGTGCTAAAACTGTAGCTACAGTGCTCAGAGACTTCCTATCCAGCCTGTTGCTGAAGCCCTGGAAGGGAAGTGGGGTAGTCGAGGGACTATTGAGCATAGAAGGGGCACACTTCCTTGGGTGGGACATGCATGTGGGGAATGAGAGACTGTAGGCTGTTAGTTCAGCGAGCACCTGAGATGGAGTCTTTCCTGTTGTCTATGAACCCTAGCCTGGTTAGGAACCCCTTTACCCGGGTGGAGTTCAGTCCCAGCTCGAGGGTGACTCACTGTTGAGAGTGATGAACAATGTAGTCTAAGGTTGGGAGGTTCATGGATGGTCTGTACGTAGTTGGTGATAATATTTCCAAGATAAGTACCAATCGTAGATAAAATTATATGCTGCATTGTCATTTATGTGCTTATGTTATGGTTTATCATATAAGTGATTGAAATTGCCTGTATGGTGATGGGTATTTTTCTGTATATGCTGCATATATGTGTTTACTGTTATTCTAGTATAAAATCGTATATTACATAATGTAATTGTTTGTTTAGGTTTATATGTAAAGCTTCTGCAAATGTATATGTTTAATTTGCATGCAGTTTGAAGAGAAAATTTATGTGACATAGCTCAGTTGAATACTGGGTATGTTACCGTATGTTCCGCAGTAAGATAACGAAAGTGTTCCCTAGAGTAGCATGGCCCGGCCTGTTTAAGGCTGGGAATTTTACCAAATGGTATCAGAGCATGAGAGATTACTCTGGAGTGGCATTCCTCAGCTAGTGGGTGGCCGGGGGACGTTACAAATTGGTATCAGAGATTCAGTTTCAACACTGAGCCTGGATGGGCCAGAAAGGTTCAAGTGAAGTGAATATTCACAGAAGATTAATTTCGAAGTGACCAAAATTCAAGTCATGAAGTGTCCATGGAAAATATTGATGTGCAGGCATGCGCGGTAAATTTTGGGCACCACGTGGAAAACGTCGGCGTTAAAGTGTGGCACTGCGCGAAAGAATATTGTGTGAGGATGCACGCGCTGAATTTAGCCTTGCACGGTGAGCACGCACATAGTAATATGCACATGGAGTGCGCAAGTATTGCATAAAACAAAGGATTTTTTTTGGTACGCACATAGTATGAGTATAAGTTGTCTTGCAACAGTGTATTCAATGGTGCGCACAGAATATTGTGTGTGATGGAACATATTGAACTTTGACACGGTGCAATGCATAGGGGAAAATGCATGTGGAGTATTGGTGTGCGATACCAAAATTGTGCGCAGTGGATATTGACACACAACGCAAAAGTAGTGCACGCAAGTTGTCAGCGCGACGGAGAAGAAACGCATAGTGGATATAGGTGTGCGGAAACGTGTTTTACCTTGTGATGTTGTTATGCATGATAAATATGGATGTACAGGTTGAAGTTTAGTGTGCTCGAAGTCATTTGGAAGGCAATGAGTCTGAGTTTAATTGCATAATATTAGAAGAAAAAGAAACACACAACCACATCGAAGCATTAATTAAAAAGAATTCTGAGTTTTATATTCCTCTGATTTCAGATAGGTGGAAGTAAAATATAAGCTTACAAGAAAAACATACTATAAAAGAAAACAAGACTCATAACACCACTAGATAGAATTTTGTAATAAACAGTCCAAAATCCACTTCTGTATTTATATAACCGTATTAATCCCAAAATTACAAAAAAGGGAATGATAATAGTTATTCTATTGGAAGGGGTTGTTTAAGAACATGCCTATCATCTCTGGTACTCCTTACCTCTGCTACCAGCTGTTCAAAATTCGCTGAAATATACTTAATTTTAGTTGAAGACTTACTTCAACTTAGCGATCTCCTCCTTTAAAGAATCTAACCAAACCGGTTGATTCTCTCCAACACTTTAGATCGTTTTAGCTATGGATTCCTCCCTCTTCTGCCACTTGCTCCTTTTCTTCTTAGCAGCTGGCTTGTTGATGACTAAATTCTTCATAGTGGGATTCAACCTGACTTCCAACTACAAGTTGATAGCCGACTCTATGTGGAATTTAATTGCCAGAATGTGCACAAGTACCCTTTCCTCCTTATTCGCAGGAAATTCTAGCATGTTGCTTGAATAACCAGTCTCGCTGGATTTATCCTTGTGCATGTATCTCAGTTTTTGGATACCAAAATGCTTTTACAGAGAGTAGAAAGTCGAATAATTTGGAGACTACTTTGTTTATGGATAAGGAAATACCTTCATACTTGAAGATTGGTAGTTATAGAATTTCAATTATGAAGCATAGATGGACTACGTACAAGAGCGTTGGGTTGCCATGCTTGGCTAATCCATTTCAAATGATTAACTTTCGAGTTCATTACATGGCGGCGTTCATCTGATGTCACATGGATGTGAAGTATCGAACGAGTGAAACGGGGTGATTTGACTAGCCGTCGCCCTCTCCACGAGTGGTGGATTTGACTTATGGAAACACGTGATACCACTTCTTGGCGAAAGTGGTTTCATCAAACCACCTTCTTACCCAGATGTATCTTTGAAGGTACTGCGCGTCTATGTTTTCAAGACTGGGGTCCTATTTAGAATTTTCATGGTGATAACACTAGGAAATCAGGGGAGATAATTCTGATGTATATATGGAACCAAAATGGTTCATATTTTTCATGAATTGTTGAATTGTTAGCCTGATAAGTTTCGATGGCTGGATGTTTTACAGAATTAACAACAACTAGATCAGATCGGACCAGCGTAGAGTCCATAGGAATGGAATAAGCACAGGGAAATTATAGTAAGCAGGATGAGAGCAGAGGGGTGGATGTCCATTTGGGCATTGAAGGAACAAACTCCAATGGACATGGAGAAGAAATGGATGAAAACATGAATATGGCTGAGACCATTAAGAATTTGCAGAAGGATGTCCAAAGCCATAAAGTTGATAATGAAAGGCTTATGAGAGCCAAAGAGCAGTAGGATGACTTCAACATGAAGTTATTGGAGGGCTTGAACATAATAGAAAATAAATTGATTAAGGAGAGTGGCTTAAGAAAATCTGAAAGTCACAAGCCTTCGTATGAGGAAAGAAAAGCAAGAAGTATTAGCAGACATCACCATCACTCCCCAAGGCATTCCAATAAGAGAACATGCAACAAATCAAGTCCATCCCCTGTCAGAAGGTATAAGAAGTCCGGGGTAGATGAAATATGAGGAGAAATGAACAAAATCAAATCTCCTACATTTGATGGAGAACAAAAAAAGGATGAAGATGCAGAAACATGGTTGCTGGGCATGAGAAAGTATTTCCAATTGCATAATTATTCTTCTCATGCAGAAGGTAGAATTTCCATCTATCAACTCAAGGGAAAAGCCTCCATGTGGTGGGATCAACTTGTGCAGGTGCATCACATTAAAGAGAAAAGTGTTACTTGGAGGGAATTCAAGAAGTATTTTGAGAAGAAATACTTGACTAAGAGATATTATGACAAGAAAATGAAAGAGTTCTTTGAACTCAAGCTTGGAAGTATGACTATAGATGAATATGAGAGAAGGTTTCTAGAACTGTTGAAGTATGTCTCTTTCATTAAGGATGAGACAATCAAAATTCAAAGGTATTTGAGTGGATTTCCATCACTCATCAGTGAGAAAATACAATATGATGATCCCAAGACATTGGAAGAGACCATAAGGTGAGATAAATGCCTATTTGATCATTAGAAAGCAAGGCTAGCTTTCCAAAAGTCTTGGGAAGACAATAAGACATTCAAGATGGATCAGAGGAAGAAGGGAGGTAAGCCACCATTCTTAAAAAATAATCCACAAGGACAACAAACAGCTAAAGAACCCAGAACGATTGACACAGGGAGTCAAAGGCCAAGGCAACCACCTATTCAATATTGGAGTTGTAAAGGAGATCATAGGTTCATAGATTATCCTCACAGAGGTGAAAAAGATGGGGTTGTTCACAATGTACAACAAGATGAAACAATGGAAGACATGGGAAGATATGTGTCAAGGATTTATGCAGCCCTAGACAACATACAAGCAGAGTATCAGTCCCACATGATTGAAGTGGAAGGTATGATCAACAACCAAACTATTGCTATTTTAATTGATTAAGGAGCTAGTCATAGTTATATAGACCCTAAGATGGTGGAAAGTTTGCAATTGCCAAGAAGCAAGCATGGGAAATCCTGGTTGGTGCAGCTAGCTACAGGAGCCAGAAGAAAAGTTAATGAGATGGTTAAGTCATGCCTCATAGACATGAATGGATTGAACACCAAGGCAGATTTAAACATCATGCCTTTAGGTTCCTATGACTGTCTAATTGGGATGGATTGGTTGGACCAACATCATACTCTCTTAGACTGTCATAACAAGGCATTTACTTGCTTGGACGAGGAAGGGAAATTGAGGAAAGTACAGGGAATTCCCAGGGCAGTAACCATTAGAGAAATTTCAGCATTGCAGTTGAAGAGATGTTACAGAAAAGGGTGTCAAATAATTGCAGCTCATTTGGCGGAGACACCTAGAGATGAGGTGCCAAATTTGGAGGATTATGCAGTCCTGGAAGATTTTAAAGATGTGTTCAAGGAGCTACCAGGACTACCCCCAAGGAGAGACATTGATTTCTCTATAAATTTAATGCCTGGAGCAACGCCAGTATCAAAGACTCCTTACAGAATGAGTACACCAGAGTTGAAGGAGTTGCAAATGCAACTTGAAGAACTTCTGAAGAAGGGGTATATACGCCCAAGTGTGTCACCTTGGGGTGCCCTAGTATTGTTTGTGAAAAATAAATATGGAACACTAAGATTGTGCATTGACTTCAAACAGTTGAATAAAGTGACTGTTAAGAACAAGTATCCTCTGCCAAGGATTGATGATCTATTTGATCAATTGAAGGATGCAAAGATATTTTCAAAGATAGATCCTAGATCAGGATACCATCAGGGAAGGATTAAAGAAGAATATATCAACAAGACTTCTTTCAGGACTAGGTATGGTCATTATGAGTTCACAGTGGTGCCATTTGGGTTGTCAAATGCACCAGCTATTTTCATGTGCTTAATGAATGGTGTTTTCCGAGAATATTTGGACAAGTTTGTCATTGTCTTTTTGGATGAAATTCTTATATATTCTAAGTCATAGGAAGAGCATGAACACCATTTGAGGATGGTGTTGCAAGTATTAAGGGAGCATCAGTTGTATGCCAAATTAAGCAAGTGCTCATTTTATCAGAAACAAATTCATTATTTGGGGCATATCATTTCAAAGGATGGGATAGTAGTGGATCCTGAGAAGATAGAGGCCATTAGAGAATGGTCAGAGCTGAAGAATGTGACAGAGGTGAGATCATTCATGGGTCTTGCAGGCTACTACAAAAGGTTTATTTAAGGATTCTCAAAGACTGCACACCCAATCACTTCCTTGCAAAGAAAGGGAGTGAAGTTTCAGTGGACACTGGATTGCGAGAAGAGTTTCCAACACTTGAAACAATTATTGACAAGTGCTCCAATATTAAAGATCATAGACCCAGATGAAGACTTCATTGTATGCACCGATGTATGTAATGAGGGACTTGGTGGAATCCTCAGTCAAAATGAGTTTGTCATATGTTATGAATCCAAGAAGTTGAAGGATCATGAAAGAAACTATGCCACTCATGATTTGGAGTTGGCAGCCATAGTGCATACCTTGAGGAAATGGAGACACTACCTCATGGCGTAGAGGTTTGAGCTAAGAACA
>SNQJ01S0083001.1:50724-85729 GCA_010110895.2 Picea sitchensis
GGAGGAAGTCTCTTGACCTCGCGAGTGGTGAAGTCGCGAGAGGATCAGGACCATCCATTTGAGGAGGACAGGTGGCAGAGATCAAGGGATTTCACGAACTTGGAGGTTCGCAAGGTAAGAGCCCAAAGGTTGGGTGCTCCAAGTCGCGAGCGGAGACAGCCATTGGATCCAGAGAAAGGGAGGACCATTGGATCAAGAACCCAATCACCTATCGCGCGTTCGGGGGTTTGGAGGTTGAAAGGAGTCGTTTACAACTTCACGAGTAGCGAAGTGCCGAGATCCGAGCACGAGAGAACAAGTGGTAGAACATTAAGGTGGGGCCCACGTGATTGACGGGTGGACATGCGTTGCCTGGAGAAGGGAGTCAACGCTCCGTTGACTTCTCGCATCTCAGGGATTCATGGGATAAGAGCATGAGAGCTCAACCCTTGGACCTGCAAAGTCGCAAGTAGCGAGAACGTGAGAGGGAAAATAAATATCGCTTCTCGGGGGTTCGTGAAGGGAAGGTGCCAAGATTCGATGCTACAACTCACAAAGTGGCGAGTTGCGAGCAGTGCGAAAGGAAGGTCAACCTTCACTGACTTTCAAGTCTCGGAGGATCGCATAAGAAAGGAATGAGAGTTCAACCATTGAACTCACGAAGTGACGAATAGCGATAGGAGATAACATTTAGCCTAGCCGGCGGTCACGCATGGAGAGTGCTAATAAGGAGGGGCCATGCCATATCGGAATCTCGAGTATTGACAATTGGTGAAGAAAATTTGAGGGTCTTTGACTCACGACTCGCGAGGTCAGGAGTTGTGAAAGGCGCTTGCATTTAGGTGCGTATGTGGTCCTATTGAGATAGGGACTAAAGAAAGGGATCTAGTGCTTTATCTTTAAGAAACGGGTAGATCTGGACGACCAGAATCTACGTGCCTAGATCTACAGCCAGGGTTTCATTCCGGAGCCCCCTCGCCATTCTACCTTTAAGATTAGACTCACTTGTATCGCTGAGTCACGAAACACGAAGAGGTGCCTGGTTTGTTTGGCCTGTGGTCCTAACCCATGATCAAAGGGAGGTGAATAGGGAAGAACTAGCCTTCACTAGGCCCCCGTAGGACTTCGGGGATTCTGTCCCTTGAGGAAAAACGAAAATTTTATTATGCCGTAGTGGGTGTGTGACAAGGAGTCTCCAATCATTTTGACTCAACTCACTCCTCTGGCCATGAACATCCCCAATCCTTAATACAAATCCAAAGCATCTACTTCATCATTTGTGTTTGTCCCTAGGTCCCATGCAAAGCTTCTCTATATTTCCTTTAGAATTTTACAAGATTTAGCTGCACCTACCTCCTCTAGGTTACCTTTTGACGCCCCATTGAAGAACATGATGTGTTGTATCCTTATTACCATCCATGTACAATGTTGTTATAACATAGATTTGATATTATTACATTAATGTTTATTCATTTCTTGAGAATATAATGAATAGTAGGCATTTAGTGATGAGAATCTTAAAAACAATTAATTTGGATAATCACTATCATCTTAAGTAGGAAATCCAAACAATAATGAGACTATAAACCTCATCATTAGTTATCCAAAAAAATGCCACCATTAGTAATTATTAATGGGATCAAACTTAAAACATCATAAACGGCCTTACTTTCTTATTAGAGAATAAGTTGATGGTCATAAATATGAATATAATCTCTTACTAGAGCCAAAACAACACCATAATTACTTTCTCATTAGAGAATAAGTAAATGGAAACACCATTATTACTTTATGATTAAAGAATACTTTAATGGTCATAAATTTGAATATAAGTTGTTGCAAGAGAAAAAAAACACCATTACTAATTAGGATGCTCTTGAGTGGATGGTGCTTTCGATAATGTAATTGTATTTAATTGTGTTATTTGATATTGTTGTAATTATATGGATATTGTTTGTAATCCTACAAAGTGTTCAAGTAAATTTATAATTAAGAGAATTTAGCATAAAATTTTTAAATATGGATTATTGTAAGATTAGTATTATTGATCATACTTAGTGTATGTTTATTCTCTACCACTCATATGGGGTGTTAATGGGTGGGGCCATGACCAAACATGTCTATGTCTAGGCCACCACTCCACCATGCAACGAAAGTTATGCACATCATGAAGAAGAGAATGCAGATGAGGTTATCGATGAGGAGGCAATGGATAGGAGGGAGGAGTACGAACTCCTCCCCATCGACTACTAATATGACGCACTTGGGTGAAATTTTTTGGCGATGGTATAGTGAGAATACCACCTTGTACCTATTTGGGAGAGGTTTCATAAGGTGGTGGAGTACAGGTGATAGAGGCAGTGATGATAATATGGAGAGGAGGAGAAGGGAAGATTGTAACATGATAGTTTTATTTATGGGAATGAGACTTATTTTATTGTATGACCTGGTCACAACTCTATTTTACTTGAGTTTGCAAGAGGAAAATTGGGGGATCAAGGGGTGGGACATGAGCCTAGTGATAGCTACAAGGAGAGTCACCTTTCTAACCCCAAGTAACCTTTTCTTTTCTTCCCAGTGTTTATGTTTGTTCTTATGGGTCAGGTGCCTTGTTTGGTGTGGGCGAGCTTCTTACAGTTGATTTTGAGTAAGATGGTCGAACTCTCAATCTTGTTTGAGGGGAGGATAAATTGCTTCTATGTCATTTCCAGTCGACTCCCTATCATTTGTTTTATCCCAATTCTGGTAGCGATGTCCTTACAATGGATATCTAGTCCCTACCATGGTTTTTCTTCCTCTGCTAGGATAAATCGTAGTGTGGGTAGGGTTGGGAGTGGGAGAAAAATAAAACTCAGGGCCAATTCTTGTTAGGCCTGAACCTCAAGGAGCCCAATTCATGCCTCCAATGTAGAAAGAGAAGCTTGGGAGGCAAAGAGATGTTACAACGAGAAATGATCAGTATGGCCAAACAATAAATTGAGGATATGGAGAATGTTTTTAAGGGAAAATAAAAAAACCTTAGATATACTTAGGTCCTAGAGGAAATAAAGGAGAGGGTTAAAGACTAAGTATTTCCGTACACTCGTGAAACCAAATTCTTCAGGATGGTTGAAATATATTGGGATTTCAAAGCCTTAATTTACCAAGCTCTGGAAAATAAAAAGGATGAACAATGGGACATGGATTTTCAATGGAAAGTTTGAGGCTGTGTAAAAATTTGTATTTTGGATTGGGATATTAGTCTCACAAGCCACAAAGGACATTGAAAACTAGAAGTAGGAGGAGATTTATTTGGGCTTCGAGAGAAGTCAAGATAATCATATAGCTCTGGATGAAGACCCACAACCTTTAGAAGCTACACATGATGAAGAAAGGGAGATCAATGTGTTCGTGAGTGTGCCCATCGAGGATAATTCTCAACATCCCATCGATTGATGTCTAGTTTTTTTTATTTTTATTTTGTCTGGTGGCATGAACAATTATAGCCAGTTAGCTCTATTAATGATCTGTTTTTGGAAATTAGTATATAGAACATCTACTATAGATAGTACGAACAAGATTGATGATGAATAATTGATGGGGGTTGTAGTTTCCCTTGAGCTAGGCCCCCACTAGATTGTAACTCATTTATGTGTGTGTGTGTGTGTGTGTGTGTGTTTATTCTCTACATTTTGGAATTGTTTTTACAAAATAAATATGTTTTATACAAAAATTACTATCCCATATTGATGCAAGAGAATTGATGATGATGCAAGGGGAGTGAAGATTTATGGTTGATGAATAATGTACGAGAATTTTTTTCCTAGAGAACAAACGAATACAATAGTTGGCGACCCATGTACTCTAGTGAATGGTAATCTTTTTATATGGACTTCAACAATGTTTATGTTTGTGAGCGTGTAGGTTTTCACAACTTGTTTATGTTTACATGTATAAGAAGAATAATGAAGATGAAGATGGACCAAGTGAAGAAGAGAAATAAATGGATTACAAGTATTTGTTAATGGGGAAGTATGAAGGAATAATTCTTACTTGTAATCATGAATAATGTCTAAATAATATGATGGAATTGTAATGATGTAGACTAATTCTTGAAGTCTACGTGAGAGTGAAATATGAGGAGAAATTATAAGAGTTAGGGATGGAGATATGTTGAAAGATTCATAGAGATATGTTGATAGATTCATGGAGATATTGTGGAGATATTTATGGAAATGGTTTGAATTATTTATCTATTATTTCATCAATGTTATGGTCACCTATAATTATATAAGGGACCATATATACACCTAGATTGTAACACACAATAATGGTTTGATTAATAGAATTTCCCCTTTGAGGGAATTGGAGCATATGTCATGATGTCCCTTGCTTTGCATAATGTAGTGTGTATGTGTGTGTTTAATATATCTGGCTACTTTCTTTGCATCCTCTTCTACATGACTAGCTCTAATGTTTAGATTGTAAAATTATTCTATGTATTCTTTAACAAACATTCATCTTTGTCTGGGATTTTGCATTTGTCTAAAAAGATTAAGTTGGTAGTTGTAACATCCTAGGTTTTGAGCCCCCATATTAAACAATGTATTGTTACATTGCTGAGAGGCCATAGTGCCCAAAAAATTATTAAAAGGGGAACAAAAGGACACTGCAACAACTACAACCTCGCCCCTTGCAGCTTCTATCCAACATAAGCAGGTCGACAAGGTTGCCGCAAAGAACAAAGATTCCTTCTGCACACCTACCTCTCATGTAGCTCGACTTATTGAACAACCTCAACTTCAACAGGTTCATGACAAACTTCCACAAACTAAGCAGCGCGACGTCTCCAACAATACAAGCAACTCACCAAGATAAAGATTCAACAAATGCTTTTCCCTCTCCCCTAGGAAATCAACGCAATGGAGACCATTTCTTCCTAAGGAGGGAGGATTGATCTAGGTGGATATCTGTGGCCACCCACCTTTTCCAACTAGCTCAAAATAGTTTTCTGGCAATTTTGGCAATTTACTATTTTTAGCAGGTTTTAACTTCTTGGGCCATTTTGAGAGCCCAAATGAAGGTTTTTAGATATCGAGGTTCTCAATTATAGCCAAAGGCATTATTGAGCCCCAAAAATTAATCTCCTCAACAATACCTTTCCAACGAGCTATCACACACCTAAAACGTAGATCGTATGCAAAAGTTACGACTCCGAGAAGTTGATGTACTCACTTACCCAAACGGGGCCCACATGACTTTTGGCACTTCATCTCCTAGGGTTAGGTTTTTGGATGTCTAGGGTTTTTGGCATTCCTGCTTATTGTAAAAATGCCTTCAGAGCCTCATTGTAATCATGTTCTTGCGAATGTGAATAGTCGTCAGATCTCTTCTCAGAGATAAGCGCCACCATTCTAGCGAGTCTTTCACTCTGTATTTTTACAGTCTCTATACATTTATTTCATTAATATAAATCGTGTATTACTGTATATTTGTGTTTATGGTTTCATCTCTGATATATTTCTGTTATATTATTGAATATCTGCGATATCTCTGTGCATTTCTTTAATATATCTCCAATCTCATTTCGTGCCGAAAATAATCCGGATCACTAATAAATGTAATGTTTTGATCGTTATTAATAATAAATACATTGTTGATTTCTAAATAGACAAGGACTAGATTTATAGGGGGCTATGATTCCACAAGAGAGGGGGCTTGAGGGGCTATGTGCTTATTTATTTTATATTACCCATTTTTTGTAATGGGGGGGAATCAGTTACGTGAGCTCTTGGGGGAAGGCCAAGAGGTTCTTGACCCCCACGAATTACAAAAACCCATCCCTGGTCCGTGGAATGGGTTCGTTCTCCCATTGGCAAATACTCTCATTCTCGTCCCCATTATGGTGTTGTTGTTTATTAGCCTCGCATTCATTCACCCATTTTGATTCAATTTTCATCCTCTCTCATGGATTATGCACTCCATTCATTTCCTTCACCCACTCATCTTTCCTCATTTTGGAGTCGATTTCCACCTACAAACAGATCAAAAATTGTCTGGATTGTGGAATCAAAACTAAATTGTCTGGATTGTGGAATCAAAACTATCGCAATCGTTAACTTGACCCTTTGATTCTGCAATGTCTCCCCATAGTTGATATACCCTTACTGATATCTGACAGTCGTGACTTAATCAGATATTGATCCAAAGGTTATCCTCTGCAACTCCCAGATCTAACGGCTACTATAGCTTTCTCCTCGTTAAATGGTCTTGAATCCTCCCTGGAAACCTACGCACCCTGTCCCTCTAGAGCCTTTCCTTGAAAGGAACTCCAATGCTCAATAGCGCATCCCTCATGAGCTTTGGATTCTAATTGTTGAGTGTGTACTTTGAGCCTCCCATGCATATGTCTGCACTATCTCTCTTGAGCTTGTACTTCTAAAATTTTTGACCTCTGCTTGAGTTGAGAGGGTCTTTGTGCACTTAGGGTGTTGTATATTTTGAACCTTGGGCCTTCAAAGAGCCATCTACGCACTTCTGGAATTGAATCTGGAGGTGTTGCACTGTGTTACTAGAAGAGAGGCTTCAGGCTTCTTACCGAATGTTTAACCCATTCTTAGATAATGCCTTCTTTCGGTCACATGTTTATTTTCTTCACAGTATCAACTAGTTCATAAAAGAACAGAGGAGGCTTATAGTTTCTACCTTGTGCTGAAATATTTTCTCCGATGCTCCTCTCCCCTTTTAACTTGTGGTACAAATAAAATATCTAACTACTTGGTTGAAAGATGTGGGGTGGTCACACCTTTTCTAGGTAAACATAAGTAATTTGAAATTGTCATAATGTGATGCAGTAAGAGAAAAAAACAGGTAAATCGTGATTTTTCTCACTGCATCAGGATCATTCAATTCCACTCATTCATGAGTCGGAGCGGCTATTTAGATCCCCAAACGGAATCTCTGCCAAAATCTGACCCACAGGTCCTTTAACTCCCTTTACGGCCTTCTGCACTTTACCGCGAATTTTCCCCGACTCAATATCGGGGTTCGGGGTTTCGAGCTTCCCGCTATCGAGAGTCACTGTACTCTTCAATTCCCGATCACTGATGAGCTCCTCTTCACTGATGCACACCCCTTCTACCTTAGCTTTTGGTCCATGTGACCTCCCTGTATATGACCGCAGTGATACTCTTCATCGGGGTTTCGGACTTTTCGATTCCAAGTTGCAAACGTCCTTTGGATCCGCGATCCTCTGATTCCCAAAACGCTTTAGCCCTCCAAGCTAAGCCCTGGCCAATGTGACCACTATTCCCATGATCATAGTCCTGTCTCCCGTCGGGGCTATAGGGTTTCCAATGCCCAATTTCATATGTCTACAGGATTCCCGACTCCTCGAATCCTGACTCTCCATTGCACTGACAGCTGGCTTCCACTATGTCTCTTTCCTCAGCCCTGATGTGATGACAACTGGCCCCCACTCATCGGGGTATCGCGATTCACAATTTCAAAAGGCGTAGACACCACGTCCATGGGATTCCCGATATCTTTATGCATGGCTTCCTTGTCAGCCCTTTCTCAATGGCGCCGATCTTCTCCACGTGTCCCTTCCAGATGGACATTCTCGGTTCCTCCAAGATTTTGAGACATTCGATGTCCCAGATTTCTTGTCCTCAGGAACTCCGATTTCCCAATGACTGCTATGCTGACTCTCTTCGGCTCTCTAACACCTGTTCCTCTGAACGAACGGCTCAGATTATGCCGGGGTTTTTGACCTGGATTTCCCCAATCTCTTGTCCATGGGAATGCCGATTTCCCGATGTGCCTCAGTACCGATGGCACTCGATCTCCGCCACATGTCTCTGCTAACGGACGGTCCAGATCGCTCTGGTGTTTCGCAACTTGGAATGTCTTGATTCTCTTGCCCTCGAGAATCCCAATTTCTCGAGTGTCGATATCCCGATGGCTCCTCCTCTTATCGGGATTTCTTCCTCATGTTCACGAGGTTAACTCCCCCGCAACTTCTGCAGATCCGACGACTATCGGGTATCTGCCCAAGTTCTGACGGTTCAGATCCGTTCTCCTCCGCGCTTTCTCCTGGGCGTGAAAATCAACGATCCAGATCTCTTCAGCCGATCCAACAGCTGCTGTGCTTCCTCCTGAGAATCTTCCTGCACGCTTTCTTCCTACACTTGGAAGAATTTAGATTTCTCCAAGGCCTCAACCTTTATCTTCTTTCTCCCTTGCGAACTCTTCGACCTTGAGCTTCGCCGCGCGTATAAAATGCTATGTCCTCCTGAGCTTTCGTTCTTTTGAATCCTCAAGGGATTCTTTGACTCCTGCACTCCTGCAGAGTCTTCTCGTGCGCACGCTGGTGCTATCTCTTTTGAGCTTCTGCAATCACTCAAACCCCTAAGGGATTTTGTTTGCCTTCCTTCTCCCACAGATGGAGAATAAAATGCCTTCCTGGCTCTCTGTTTTCTCAAGCAACCTCTTGCTGAGTCTCTCTGGGTGTTCAGAAACCCAGTGAAGATCCTTCAATGGATTCTTCCTTCAAGTAGTAGAACTCAAAGAGTTCTCTTCTCTTTTGTCTATGCCTGCACACAGTCTCAATGTCCACCTGGCAGAGTTTCTTCTTTTCTCAGAACTTCCAGCAGTTATGTCCTCCTGTGCACTTATGCACCCGCTCGATGCCCACCTGACAGAGCTCTCAGAATCCTTAGTGATTCTGCTTCTTTTGAACTCACAACAGAGTTCCTCCAACTGCACCTTGTGCCTGTGCTCAATGCCCACTTGGCAGATCCTTTACATAACTACTAAGAGATTCTGTCTGCAACTGTGTCTTCTCCCACACAACTTTACCTGCTGCTGTGTTCAACAACCTCAAAGGTCTTCTTCTCCTGAGTTGATGATTCCAGTTCCTATGCCGCAACATGTCTTTGTCTGAACCCGCAGTATTCAGAAGTGCATCTTCAGTGCACCGGTATTCAGAGACCGAAGTACTCTGTCATGCCCTCCTGGCATGAAACCTCAAAGACCTTCACCTGAAATCACACAAACTCCCTGCAAATGCACCACACACATCTACAACATACATAAAGAACACACACAGACATCCATATAACACAGAACATGTGCAGGAAAAAATGGTTCTGTTTATATTAAAAATGGAAAATGCCTGTTTGTACAAGGTGTTCTCGATCTCTCTCTGGCTCTCCTCAACTCAATCCTCACTCATCTACAACAGCGTTTTTTTCAAAATGAGATATCAAAATATCTTTTACCTGAGGGGCTCATCGAGCGCTTCCCTCTAGGTCTACCTACTCTATTCAATTACAATAAATGGCTGTCTAGTCCAACATCTGGATCTAGATATCAGCCGATCTAGCATTAAATCTGATCTTAACTACAACATGCACAAAGGCACAACTTCCTAGCTCAATAGCCTAAAACATTAATTACATTCAATTCAGATTTTAAATGAGGACTGTGCCTCCCTTCAGCTTTGAATGCATGCGCGCTGACGCGGCTGGCTGGCTGGCTAGCTGATGTGGAGATATGCTCCTACATCAAACTCCTCAGCTGCAAAATCATGAGCTCCTGCTCATGCGCTTCCCCTCTAAGCGGTTGGAAATCCTCCTAGATCCCAAACAAATATTTGGAGCTTTCCATCTGCCCCATTCCGCTGCTGTTGTTGTTTCTGCTGCGCCGCTGCTGTTGCTTCCTTCCTTCTGCTCAGTTGCTCCTCGCTGGCAGTCTCTGATGACCCTAACATCAACCTTCTGATCTCCTTGATCGCTGTATCTAGCTGCTCCAGTGGCTGGTCCTGCTCATGCAGTATCCTCAGCTGCAAAAATTTTCTACAATTGGGCAGATCGCTATGATCTCCCATGCCATCTTCTTCATCTTCTTTGGTGGCCTCAAGTTGCCACTCTGCTGCATACTTCAGCTCTGAAGTCTCCCTTTGACTGACTTGTTGTTCAGTCACCTTCCTTGACAGTTCAACTTCTGTCAGTTCTCTTGCTGGCCTTGGATTGTTCAGCCAATCCTTCAGCATCTCTAGCTCCATCTCCCATGGAGTGATAACTTTACCTGCCTACTCTTCGTCTTCCTTTGCTACTAGCTCCAATGCTATAGCCCCTTCAGCTTTCTGGCTGAATATGTTGAGACACTCCTCATAATGCTTGTTTTCTTCTTCTTCTTGGGAAGCTTCCAAAGTCTGCTCCAATTCCTCCTTGACAGTCATCATCAGCTAAGATTGTTCTTCTGTTGTTGCCGCATCTGCAACACAAATTTCTGCCTCCTCCTGGGCACATGGTAGGAATACTCCAATCCCCCCAATCATCATAATATCATCCTGATGTTTCTCCTCTTCTGTCAGCTACACATGCTGATCCAAATCTATCTTTGATTTCACCTGCTCTGTCAGCTCCCCTGGCTGATTCCAACTCACTTATGAGTTTATGAGACCCACATGTAGTCTTATCTGCTCATCCCTGCCCCCCTGGCAATATGGGATTCTCCCGCTGCCCTCCTAGTAGACTATGAGATCAATCGATCCCATCTTCATCAGCCCTCCTTGCTGAATTGAACTCACCTCCGAGTGCATGAGACTTTCAACTAGTCCCGCATTCTCATCTCTTCCCACATGGAAGTTTAAGATGCTTCCACTGCCTTCCCGACAGTCTTCGAGATCCTGCAGTGATATCCTTTTATTGCCCAACTAGAAATGTGAAATTCCTTGGCTGTCCTCCTGACAGTCCGTGAGATCCCGCAGTGACCTCAATTCATTTCCCTCTTGGCAAACGAGAATTTCTACTCTAACCTCCTGGCAGTGATTGAGATCCTCAGCCGATCCCAATTCATCCTCTTCATCATCGAGACCTCTCCTAGTCTCTGGCTCACAGACATAAATTATCTTTTCCTCTGTGGCCTGGAGGTTTTCAGCATACCTCAACCACTTTTTCCACAGCCTGCACTGCCCTCTGACCATCAACTCCTTGACTGACCATTTTTCTTTTGCCTTCTTCATGGGAAATTCACACATCCGTCTCAACCTCCTATCCTACCGCATCCGTAGTTCGAGCTTCTCTATGTCTGCTTTTAATTCATAGAGCTCTTTATCCATTTCTGCAAGCTTTTCTGCCTTGCTTTTCTTCCTCCCAACATGCCTATGGTCTTCAGTAACCATGGTGCTATCTGTCCCAGCAAACCTGCTGTCACTCTGCATCCCGAGTGTTTCCAACTTCATCATCCTACAGTCTCCCTGACTGTCTTCTCGACTGCTGCCTACCTGCAAATAATCGTCACAGATCCCTTAGCACTCTGTCTTCTTTCACCTACAATATACAGATGAATTTCCTGCTCTGATACCACTTGATGCAGTAAGAGAAAAAATCAGGTAAATCGAGATTTTTCTCATTGCATCAGGATCATTCAATTCCACTCATTCATGAGCCAAAGCGGCTATTTAGATCCCCAAACAGAATCTCTGCCAAAATCTGATCCACAAGTCCTTTAACTCCCTTCACGGCCTTCTGCACTTTACCGTGACTTTTCCCCGATTCAATATCGGGGTTCAGGGTTTCGAGCTTCCTACTGTTAAGAGTCACTGTACTCTTCAATCCCCGATCACTGATGAGCTCCTCTTCACCGATGCGCACCCCTTCTACCTTAGATTTTGGTCCATGTGACCTCCCCATATATGACCGCAGTCATACTCTTCATCGGGGTTTCGGACTTTTCGATGCCAAGTTGCAAATATCCTTTGGATCCGCGATCCTCCGATTCCCGACGTGCTTTAGCCCTCCAAGCTAAGCCCTGGCCAATGCGACCACTATTCCCGTGAACATAGTCTTGTCTCCCGTCGGGGCTACGGGGTTTCCAATGCCCAATTTCATATGTCTACGGGATTCCCGACTCCTCGAATCCCGACTCTCTGCTGCACTAACGACTGGCTTCCACTATGGCTCTTTCCTCAGCCCTGATGTGATGACAACTGGCCCCCACTCATCGGGGTATCGCGATTCACGATTTCAAAAGGCGTAGACACCACGTCCACGAGATTCCCGATATCCCGATGGACGGCTTCCTTGTCGGCCCTTTCTCGATAGCGCCGATCTCCTCCACGCGTCCCTTCCAGATGGACGGTCTCGGTTCCTCCGGGATTTTGAGACTTTCGATGTCCCAGATTTCTTGTCCTCAGGAACTCCAATTTCCCGATGACTGCTATGCCGACTCTCTTCGGATCTCTAACACATGTTCCTCTGAACGGACGGCTCAGATTATGCCGGGGTTTTCGACCTAGATTTCCCCAATCTCTTGTCCATGGGAATGCCGATTTCCCGATGTGCCTCAGTACCGATGGCACTCGATCTCCGCCACGTGTCTCTGCTAACGGACGGTCCATATCGCTCCGGTGTTTCATGACTTGGAATGTCTCGATTCTCTTGCCCTCAAGAATCCCGATTTCTCGAGTGCCGATATCCCGATGGCTCCTCCTCTTATTGGGATTTCTTCCTCATGTTCACGAGGTTAACTCCCTCGCAACTTCTACAGATCCGACGGCTGTCGGGTATCTTCCCAAGTTCTGATGGTTCAGATCCGTTCTCCTACGCGCTTTCTCCGGGCATGAAAATCAATGATCCAGATCTCTTCAGCCGATCCAACGACTACTGTGCTTCCTCCTGACAGTCTCCCTGCGCACTTTCTTCTTGCACTTGGAAGAATTTAGATTTCTCCAAGGCCTCAACCTTTATCTTCTTTCTCCCCTGCGAACTCTTCCACCTTGAGCTTCGCCGCGCGTATAAAATGCTAACTCCTCCTGAGCTTTCATTCTTCTGAATCCTCAAGGGATTCTTTGATTCCTGCACTCCTGCAGAGTCTTCTCATGTGCACACTGGTGCTATCTCTTCTGAGCTTCTGCAATTGCTCAGACCCCTAATGGATTTTGTTTTCCTTCCTTCTCCCACAGATGGAGAATAAAACGCCTTCCTGGCTCTCTGTTTGCTCAAGCAAACTCTTGCTGAGTCTCTCTGGGTGTTCAGCAACCGAGTGCAGATCCTTCAATGTATTATTCCTTCAAGTAGCAGAACTCAAAGAGTTCTCTTCTCTTTTGTCTATGCCTGCACACAGTCTCAATGTCCACCTGGCAGAGTTTCTTCTTTTCTCAGAACTTCCAGCAGTTCTGTCCTCCTGTGCACTTATGCACCCGCTCGATCCCTACCTAGTAGAGCTCTCAGAATCCTTAGTGATTCTGCTTCTTTTGAACTCACAACAGAGTTCCTCCAACTGCACCTTGTGCCTGTGCTCAATTCCCACTTGGCAGAGCCTTTACAGAACTCCTAAGAGATTCTGTTTGCAACTGTGTCTTCTCCCACACAGCTTTACCTCCTGAGGTGTTCAACAACCTCAAAGGTCTTCTTCTCCTGAGTTGATGATTCCAGTTCCTGTGCCGCAACACGTATTTGTCTGAACCCGCAGTATTCAGAAGTGCATCCTCAGTGCACCGGTATTCAGAGACCGCAGTACTCTATCACGCCCTCCTGGTATGAAACCTCAAAGACCTTCGCCTGAAATCACACAAACTCCCTGCAAATGCACCACACACATCTACAACATACATAAAGAACACACACAGACATCCATATAACACATAACATGTGCAGGAAAAACTGCTTATGTTTATATTAACAATGGCAAATGCCTGTTTGTACAAGGTGTTCTCGAGCTCTCTCTGGATCTCCTCAACTCAATCCTCACTCATCTACAACAACTTTTTTTTCAAAATGAGATATCAAAATATCTTTTACCTGAGGGGCTCATTGAGCGCTTCCCTCCAGGTCTACCTACTCTTTTCAATTACAATAAATGGTTGTCTAGTCCAACATCTGGATCTAGATCTCAGCCGATCTAGAGTTACATCAGATTTAGAGTTAAAGGCGATCTTAACTACAACATGCACAAAGGCACGACTTCTTGGCTCAACAACCTAAAACATTAATTACATTCAATTCAGATTTTAAATGAGGACTGCGCCTCCCTTCAACTTTAAATGCATGCATGCTGACGCGGCTGGATGGCTAGCTGGCTGATGTGGAGAGATGCTTCTGCATCATAATGATAGATTGTCGATTTAAGGAACTCTGTTTTAATGTAAGGTTATTGCCTTGATTTTACTGAAATTACTTTTTATCCTTTAATGAGGGAGGTTCTGAATTATTGAATAGTATGTATTGATGTTATGATGAAATGATCTGTTACCGGATTTTTTGTGTTTGTTGAAAGGTGGTTAAGAACGCTGGAATTTATATTGAATTTTGAAATGAATTGAAAATATGGGAATTAGATACTTCCTTGTTCCTCAGAACAATTGCCAGTATTGAGACCTTAAATGGTCAAGATCAATCAGATGAATCATAGACTTAAGCATTGATTATGTGTCTTGGAAGTCCTAACCTTGTAGGATAGGTTGGGTGGTAGGTTTTTATGTCATCTTATGTGAAGTGACAGATCCTTCATGCTTTAAGGAGTATCCAAATCTAGTTGTGTAATGGAATGAAAAAAATAGAATGTGTATTACTGATGTATGTTACAAATGTCTCTCTTGTTCTAATGATGGTTTATTAATGTTTCAAAAAAAAATTCCTCATACTGTTTCTCAAGCACTTATCTGATGTAACAGAGGGGTTGTTACATATATATGCAGTGTGAGGTTTCCTACTTGGGCACATTCTCCATCAAAACTGTGGGAAAATGCCCTGGTTACTTATAGATTATGCCCTTCAAATTTTCCAAAGAAATCAAGCCAACCTGCGCTCCTTAAGATTTCTTCACATTCTTCATGAAATAATACCAAGGTAACTTCATGTGGTTCAAATCTCACAACCATTTAAAATACTTGTCTTTTTATATTTTCTAGAATTTAAACACAAAGACTTTAGTTTGCCAGAATTACCTCTAGTTCCTGAGAAATTTTTCTTGAGTCTACTCAATTCTTGATCTTGTTGGTTATATTTCTTCAAATTTTGGAAACCCTACTCTCTCTAAAACTTTCTTTACAAACCTGAAATACTAATTTTATGCTTCAAAACTTAAAAAAATGTATTGTTGATATGAAATTACCTATGTTCTCTACTTAATTGTGCCTTTAATCTTTGGTTTTTGTGCATCCTTGTCGATTTTATATCATATGTCTGTGGAAGAATAACCTCTATCTTTGTATTTGTTACTTCCAAACTCAAATTATGTCATCCTCTTTTCAAATTAGTGACTCAATTTGTAGCTTACTTCATGGTATTGTCTTCGAATTTTTGTTCATCAATACCTCCAACAATATTTCTTTGAAACCCCTTCTAAATGTTTTCAACACATGATGCAAATGAGATGGAATTGTTTTATTACTGAATTTGTTTTGTTCTTGTAAAGGGAAGAATGTAGAGTCATATAGTCGTTGGGTTATAAAATGTTTTTTTTTTAATTGGTGCATTATAAGGTAGGAATTTTGAATTTTAAACATATGGGAATATACGTAAAAGAATTGGTATATGATAGGATATGGGAACAAAAGGATGGTAGTATATGAATAGGTATGATAGAATTAGCTTATGATAGAAATAATGAGTGAGATATCTTATGGACGAGGTGAAAAATTATGGATGGTGCAGTGGAAGAAAATACTATAAAGGATTTAAAATTAATTTTTAATTTATTCCATTTTCTAAACAACAAATCAAAAATATCAAACCTTTGTGTATCATATGCTTATGCTTATGAGTTTGCAGCTGGAATGTTTCTCTGATGGCTGCAAATTGTTTGTATGTTGCTTGGTTGTTTTGAATACTTGTTTCTTGAATGTCTATTCCTTGGATATATGCATGTTGAATGCCTGCTATTTGGATTTATGTTGTAATGTCTTCATTCAACTATTATGTTGATCAATCTTTATGTTGGTTTGAGTCAGAAATTTGTAAAAATAACTTGATTGTTGACTCAAAATAAAATAAATTTCTCATCATTTTTCTTGTAGGAATTTAACATTTGAAGAACTGAACTTTTCTAAGAACATAAAAGTCCATGTTGTTGATAATAAAACTTTTGAAATAGTCTCTAAAATCTAATATATGATCTCTTGATGTTTTTCAAAGATTCTAGACTGTTACAAGATCTAAGTAGATCATATAATTATTGAAAAAGTAATTGAATGTGAATTGTTGCCCGCCAGTCACCTGGTTTTCAAACAACAATTCAAGTCTAGTGGTGCCAGAAACCTAGTTTTCGCCACTAGACCCATTTTATTTTATTTTATTTATTTATTTATTATTATTATTATATATTTATGCCTGCCAGTTTCGTAAGTAGAAATCTGAGTTTAGTGGTGCCACAAACCTAGTTTCCGCGACTAAATTCAGTTTATTTTGTAGAAAGTAATGAATTTAAAAATGGAAGAGGAATGGAAGTAACACTTACTTGTTTTACAACTTCCATTTTATCTTGCTGAGATATAAGAGAAACAAATACATTCCGATTGGTTGGTTTGTTGTAGAGTTTTAGCTTGTGGCCATTGACCACAAATGAAACTCCATCATCATCAATTGTCCTCATCCTTACAAACCCATTATCAAAAAAATCTTGGATCTCATAAGGACCTAGCCAGTGAGTACTGAACTTTCCCTTGAAATCTCTAAACTTAGAATAAACAAGTAAGGCCCAGTCACCAACTGTAACTTACTTTTTCTTGATGAACTTATCATGCCACCTTGTCCTTGCTTGTTGAACTAAAGTAGTTTGTTGTAAGGAATCCTGTCTGATTTCATCTAACTCATTCAATTGCAAAATCCTTTGTTTTTGAGCCTTGGTCAAGTCCATTCCTAGTTCTGCTGCCATACTGAAATTTTAACTTTGAAATTCAATAGGAAGGAGGACTTTCTTACCATACACTAGTTCATAGGAAGTAAAGCCAATGGTGTTCTTGCATGTTATCCAGTAGGCCGACAAGGCTTCGTAAAGCTTCTTTTCCCAATCCTTCCGATGAAGTCAGACTGTCTTGGTCACAATTGCTTCTAAAACTTTATTTGTGGACTCCACTTATCCATCAGCCTATGGATGGTAAGGGGGAGACTTTCGATGCTTGATTTTGTATTTCTAAATGATTCCTCTTACAAGTCTTAAAGTGAATTGTGCTCCCTGGTATATGACTATTTCTCTTGGAACCCCAAATCTGACAAAAATATCTTCAAACAAGAAATTGACTATAACTCGCTCAGTTTCTCTTGTCAAATCTTTCGCCTCGACCCACTTGGTAACATAATAAATACATTCTAAGATGTATTTTTTCCATGTGACATAGGATTAATGGGTCCTATGAAGTCCAAAGCCCATTTCTTGAATGGTTCAATGAGAACCTCTGGCCGGTTAACACTTTGGGAGAAAGGAGTGATGAGTTTAAGGAACCTTCGGAGTGTCGGAGTTTCAAAGTCCCGAATAACACCCTTTTTGACTAGCGCCAGGTTTTGGCTCCTGGTCACATGCATAAATTGGTTTAGGAAAAAGGGGTAATGCCTAGGAAAGAAGTAAGTAAAATTTATAAGTCTAGAGACCTTCTCCCAGACATCCTGAGATCCCGAAGTTTGAATTTAAGATACTAGCACATGGATTCCTCGTTACTAATAACTTAGGTTAATCAAAGATTTATATCATAGGAACACAAAAATTCAGGTTAAACAAACCATTGAGAATTCACCATTTGAAAGAAATGAAATATCGTAAAATTAAACAGGAATTTATGGTACAAGTTTGGATCCAATACGCCTCTCAACAATGAACCCATCAATACAATTGATTTGGATTTTAAATGAAATTAAACAAGGACTTACGATACAAATCAAAACTAAACCTCAATGACCAGTGAGCAATACATTTATAAGGTCCTACATAATCCCCTTAAAACTGTGATCAAACATATTTCAGGTAAGGATGAAAATACAGACTTAAACATAAGCTATACGCAATATAATTTTTTCACTAAACAAGGAGGATCAGACCGATATATAGAGTTATGAAAATGTCTGAAATTTACAATGAAGATTTAAAATATAAAATTGTAGCTATTATTCATTTGTCAACAAACGTAACACTTAACTTTTATACCTTCCAATGATTCTACAGTGACTCTATCCCTCTATTGTATTGATACTCTCGTAATATAAATAATTCTGCTTATAAATACCATAAATCAATGAAACCTGTGTGTTGAAGATGTCCTTCCACACCTTGCGCTCCTTCCTTTCCTCCACTTGATAATCACAAAAACTTCACCGGTACCTCCCAGCCAATGCTAGGGATACTCTTCTTCCCCCTTAGCCCCTCGAGCCACAAAGGGACCAAGCACACAAAAACTAGAACACAATAGCTTCCAGGCTTGCCTCGCAAGGAAGAGATTCCACTCTTTTCACCTACATGGAGTCCTAACTCTCACAATTAAAAACACAATCAATAAAAAATTCAACAACATAATAGTGTCTACCAAAATTTCCATCCACTTCCATTCTGTGTCAATATCTTTATAGAATTCTCTCTCATGGACATCTGTCCCTCATGCATAATTCATTTAATTTTCATAATTCATTTAGAGGATTATTCACCTAGTACAAGTGTCACATTCTCCCCAGGTTGCTCAATAATTTCTCTTTTATTATTATTTAAAATCCCCTTTTCCTCACATTTCCCCATGTGTTCCTAATTTCCCTCTTATTTGTCTCTTGGTTCCCCAATCCCCTTAATTAATGGGTGTCTCCTAACTAGTTTTTAGTTAGAGTTGGATTATGAGTCTTCTTAGTTAGGCTAGGGTTGGTTGACTCAAATTCTATTTTATGCACAACCTATTCTATCAAGTTTTAATTATTTCTAAATAAGGATTTCTTTTTAATAATTTCATGCACACTTGTGCATTTTATCAATTCTTTAGGTCCTTACTTACTATTTCCTAACATTTGATTTCCTTTAAATCTTTACTCATGTCACAATTCAATTAATCTCCTTATTTAAAATTTAGACTTATGGTTGGACTTAATAAGTAATAATCTATTATTTAATTAACTATTTTGATCCAACAAGGTCTAATCATTCCAATGTTTTCTAGGCCACCTATGTTTATTGACGCAGGTTTCAATTGTGCAACGTGCCCTTCAAGATGAATCTCGTGCTCCAAGGGTGCCACTCACATTGACTTGTTTTTTGGAAGTTTGTCCAACCCATTGGAGTCAAAACTCCATTTGGCCAACCTTTTGAGAGACTAAGGGCTTCTAAGGAATAATGATTCTCCCTTATTGTGTGCCCTTTAGAAATCTACATGAGTGACTGTCTTGGTCTGCTCTCATGACATCATGTACCACCCAACAAGGTAATCGTTAACCTATAGTTCTGGACACGATGGGAGTACTAGTAGGTTGTGACAAGGATGTTTCCACCCCTCTCCCTAAATATTTGGTTTTCTGTGCAAGGCCCCTTTACTCCTTATGTGAGTCTCATTAGCAAGCATCGTCAAGCCTACATCCACTAACAAAAACAATGTCAAAAATACATACATACATACATACATACATATATATATATATATATATATATATATAAATCATACATAAATACATCATACATCATATGTGCATAATAATGAAATACTCAAACAATACAATCCACTCCCTGACTCAATCTGGAGTCCAAGTGATCCCTTTGATGCCACCGGCATCATGTGTCATGCACACTCAAGACGACTTTTCAAAATCACATGTCAACACACATATATATACATCAATAAAGTCAAGCAGCTATAACACCTCAACATCATCATATATAACCCATAATCTGAATGAAATCACATTGTTCCATACCCGGATCACTTGCAAGCAAGTCTCCTCAAAGAATAATTCAATATTAGTATGCTCAGTAGAGCGGGACATTACAATATCTAAGAATTTATTGTATGAAATCATTAGGTTACCAAAAACAAGAGAGAAATGGTTTAAGAATAAGTCTATCAAATTAAATGCTTGAATTCCATACATGTTGAGGAATGGGAGGAGGTTGAATTTGACTTTTGGAGTTTCTAGAATCTAGCTCAAAGATCCTTGGAAGGATTTGGCATTTATTATTAAGAAGTTTGTCACATGTGAATATAGAATTAGCTTAATATTTCTCTATCACATCAGGTTACTAATGCACTTAAAGAATGAGAAGCCATTAAATATTCCATACTATTTGTTGAAGAACCTTACTAAAATGGCTAAGTCAATTCAAAGACAAAGCAAGAATGTTGAGAGGTCCCTTTATCATCATGGCCTCATTAAATTAGTCGTGAAACATGATCTTTCAAAGCAAGGCATAGGATGGTAGAATTTTTGGCAAACAACGGTTTTGAAGATGATGACAAAGACACTGAAGATACCTTAGAACATGCATTAAGAAATGTCTCTCAAGAAATAGTTGGGCAATGAGAGATTTTTGATCAACCAAGGAAATATAAAAAAAGAAAAAGAAAAAGAACGCAAGTAAAGACAGAAAATAATCCACAATTCTATTAAAGATGACAAGAGCTATGAAAAGGGAACTTGAGAAGGATAAAGAAAAAGCGACCAAAGATAGACAGGATATGACAATATTGAAAAGAATCCAAGAACCAGGTTCCAAACAAAACCTACACCTGAACTTGATCGAAGTCAACAAGAGGGCTATGAATATGTAGAAATCCTGGAGAACGAAGAAGGAAATCCATCATCAACCAACAAAGTACCTTCCACTATGGACAATGTCAAAGGAACATTGCAAGCAGTAAATCTAGAGGATCAAACACCCCTCTCTACCTGGATGACAAAATCAAAATTGAAAAAAAAGAAGAAAGAGGTGAAGAAATTCAAGGCTGAAATAAAGAGATTGGAAATTATAGATTCCTACATCAAAGATGAAAATGAGATACTAAAAAAGAACACTGTTATTATTGTCAAAGAGAATGACCAACTAAAATAAGAATTGAAGAAGCTCAAGGAAGAACATGCAACAATCACTCAAGGAAAGGTTCAAGAGATAGGGAATTCATCAAGAAGACACAATCTAAGAAAGACATCAGGAGCACTTTGAAACCAAAACTAAAGGCAATTTTGAAATTTTGATTTTCTATAAGGGACATGGAAAAGTTTAGGTAAGGGGGAGATGTTGGGTTCATATTTTGTTGTAAAAAAACCACCATGCACACCGCCTTTTCACTCATTTTCCTTCCATTTTTGGCATTTTTGTGCCCATTTCCACTTAGTCAAATATTAATAAAGGATTAAGAGTTAATTATTAGTTTATTTCTATTTTTCCTTTAACAAGCAAAAATATTGAATTTTTGAGTTTTTATTAAGTTATTTGCCACAAAAATTATGTTACCGTAATTGCTCCAAGGTTAGCATATTTGTAGGCCAAGTAAGAGGAAATGGACACACGTGTTTTGTTCCTATCCTTCACACCATGAATCATGTCCTCTTGATGCGTAAAAAAAAACTCAAAATCATGTTGGTGAACAAGTGGTCAACACACACTCTCAACAAGGAAAATTACAGTAGCATGTACAAGAATCCTATTTTCTCATGATTTATGGAGGAGTTCACTCACCTTGAGCTCGATCCATCATAGAGAGGAGGTTGTTAATATTTTGTTCAACAATACAGGTATTCCAACAGAGGACGAACACCTTCAGTAACCACTCACATAACCAGATCAAAGATCAACACACCGATGTTTTCATGTGGTAAAACCCCTATGGGGAAACACCCACGGCCCCAACCAACGCGACCACTTGGATCAGTTTATTAATGCAAAGAAAAAGATTACAGAGATATTTTACAAGAGAGTTTCTCACAATCGATCATTGACAAATGACCCTCCATTCTCTTTAAATAGAGATCATGGACCAAGCGGGTGTTAAGCCACATATCAATGGCTGTTAAGATTGAGGAGAGTATGAACCGTCAGATCACTCTATGTCGGGAACATATCGTGACTGTCGGATTTCCTAACTACAAATGCATACTAATGCATGCTAAAGAAACACACTAGAAAACACACTTTTACCTAATGACACAATAGACCAAGTAGATCTTAACTAACTCCTAAGTGTCTAAATATCCTAACATCCCCCCTTAAGAACAACTTGGGATAGGAATGAAGGATTTACAATGTTGACACAATGGGAAGGAAGAGAGGCATTAGAGCCTATCCCCTTAATGACAACTTCACGAACTCTTAAAATAGATCGAAGAGTTTGGAAAACTTTGTACGTAAAAGAGATTTTGTGAAATGTCTGCAACTTGTTCTTCTATGGGGCAAAAGAGCACTTCAACAACTTGATCATGAATGAGCTTTCGATGAAGTTCGTATTGTATCTCGATGTTTTTGCTACGTTGATGTTGAAATCAGTCTTTGTGAGAGCTTGATGGCACTCTAATTGTCACACCAAAATTTGGTGGTGGGATGCTAGTGTTAGATCCAAACTAAGAAAGGATTTGTCTAAGCCCGCAGTTCCTAACTGCATTCCCCCATTACTCAGTGCCACCTTCTCTTTGAAGAAAGTGCAATAACTTGTTGTTTCTTACAGGTCCAAGTGACATGTCTTGAACCAAGTTTGAAAACATAACCAACAGTAGACTTGCTACAATCATGAAGGTGCCTTGTCTGAGATCAATGAAACTCCAATAATAAAGGAGTCCCCTAAACTATAGTAATCCCAAATAAACATACCAGAACATATCGAGTATCATGCAGCTGCTTTCCATTGGATTTCAGCAAATTTGTTTTCATATATTAGGCAACAAGACCAACAACAAAGGAAATATGTCGGGAATGAATTATAGGAGTCAAGTATAAGGGATACCAATATAATTGATGGTATGAAATTGGCATCAACTTTAGAGGAAGTCTGGTGGCATAAAATCACTACTCAATTTGGAAGGGAGAAGGGGTTGGTTTACAATCATCCTTGTGAAAGAGACGAAGAAGGTCTAAAGCATACTTAGATTGGGAAAAGAAAAATTCCTTCATTGGTTTGCAAAGTTGGAGGCCAAAATGGTACAAAAACCCTAAGTGTCATTTCAAATTTATTCTTAAAATTTGGTTTTCACATGGTTTTAAGTTTTGAGTCACTACGATGGGGATGAGTCATCCAACATAAAAGGAAAGGATTATGGATGGCTTCCTACTTTACAGGTATAGACATTAGGATCAGAATGACATCTAGAGAATCTAGTGGCAATAAAAAATCTATCCATTTTGGCATGCAAGCTCGGGGAGCTTCTTGAGACCATAAAGACATTTCTTGAAGTGAAAAACAAGGCTAGAGTAATTATAGGACCTTAGTCAGGGGGGTTGTTCCATGCATATTTCTTCTTACCGTCCCGTGCAGAAGGAAGTTCCTTTATCCATAATGATGGACCTCCCATTTATGTGAGGCAACAAGGGAAAAGAACAAAGGCAGGATGGAATTCATTTTTGCTCGGGGAAAAGGTTCTACTGTCAATTCCTTCAACTTGGGGAAAATCCCCTTTGTCAACTACTTAGGAGCCTTGTGTCTTTCAACTTCCATGGATACATATTTAGTTCTATAGACCCATTTTTCATCTAACAAGAAGTTTTCTTCCTTTTGGAAGAGGTACAGAATCCCAAGTATCTTTTTCCATTAAAAAGAGCGATACTCTTCATTCATTGTTGCTCCCAATCTGGATGACACAGAAGCTTACGCAAATGTCTTGGATCATAGAGTTCTGAAACTTAGAAGGCAAAAGAAGAGCTCACATTTGGGCTAATAATGAAACGTCAAGCCTTGGCCCGATATGAAGGATCCTTGACAAGATCTGACTAGCTACCAAGTGTTGAATGGACTGACCCATCTAGGAGGCCGAGGTGGTGATGGCATTGAAGGTTCAAAGGACTCATTTGGTGGAGGGTAGAGCTGAAGGAGGTGGATTTTTCATCCTCACTATCATCATCGAAGAAGAAACCGGACGAGATCATAAGAAGGCATCAATGCCAAATATGGCTCACAGGACGAAGAAGGCACAACCCAGTTGAATTAGGTTTGCATGCCAAAGAAGGCACAAATGTCAAATTAGGCTCGCATGCTAAGAGATTTTCATCAAATTTGACATCTCTTCTAATAATAATTTCATTGTCTTGATTGAAGAAGTTTGTAACAGCACAACATCTTTAGAATAACCAACAAATATACACTTTCACTTTTGGGCACAATGCTTTCCTTTTCTCATGGGGAATGTCAGCCCATACTATCTTTGCCAAATACGGAAGTGACTTACATCTGGTTTGGTACATGTCCAAGATTCTTCCTGTGCTATATTTTTAAGAGCCTTTGTAGAGTCACGATTTACTATGTAATTTTCCGCAGTTGATGGCTTAATGTCACTAGACTTAATCCCTTAGATTGGATCATACAAAATTAGCCATTTCTTTTAATATGCAATTACTTTTCTCAACAACACCATTTTTTGTGGTGTATATGGGTGATGTATTTGCATTTGCATTCCACAGTAATAGTCACATTAGCTTGTAAAATTATTGTTCCTGTTCGCCTCCATTATTTTTGCTTAACCTTTGAATTTGATGCTCCGGGATTGCTTTTCTACAAAGGGCCTTGTAGGTAAAAACTTCACTCTTAAGTTTTAAAAGTAAACCCAAGAATAGATGCGGAAAAGTCATCAATGAGGATTAAGATACTTGCACCAGAACAATAGGAGAAGAAAAGTGGACCACCACGATCCTTTAATGAACAATTTTGCAGAGGACAGAGGCATGCCAAGACGCACGTTTGTCAAAGCTGTCCCAATGATGTTTGTCAAGAACTTGTAGGCTGAAACACACCATCTCTGCATGAATCAAGAGGGAAGACAGGTCACCATCTATTGATTACATAGTTGCTGCAATGAAGGATAGTTTAGATGACCAGAAATTGCTCATGCCGAAGTTTTCTCAAGTCATTGCTATGAGCAACAAAAATTGATGACCCATGTTGTCAAACTTGTACAACTGGTAATATCATCAACAAAATTCTAGTTGCAAGAACATGCTTAGGATCACTAGATCACCAGTTACAACACAATTGTGGTGGCTTCTGACTGATTTACCTTTGCTCATCTAAATGAGTGATTTGATATCTCGATAGAAGGTTACATGAAGACTTGGAACACATAATACATCATTTGAAGTAATGTTCTCTACTTTAATTGTTCCCGGATCACCTACAACACTAAGAGATCATCATCACCAACAAATATTTTCTTGGTGTACATTCATTTAGAGAAGAAAATATGAAACTTTATCCTTAGCCATATGATAAGATGCTCTGAGATCAATGACCACTCATGTCCAATAGGAAAGAAGAAGTAGTAGTAGAATTTGAATTGAAGAGGAAACGAGCCCGAGGAAAGTGCATGTCCATGTGAAGAAGAAGTAGAATCAATGTCTGATGTTGTGCTTGTATTCTTTGCTTCCAAAGCTACCATCTTCTTGAAACATTTGGACCTCATCATGATAATCTTTATCACAAAAGTTGCAAATGTATGTTAGTAATTCTTACTTTTATATTTTGCTTCCTTTGTCACCGGTAGGAGTAGAGTTGTTGGTAGGAGTTTAGGACCATATGTTGTTTGTTGTTGTAGCCCGGGGATGTTGCTTCTTGAGGACCACTTGTGATCTTTATCTTTCTGTTGGGTAACTAAGGTTTTGTTGGAGAGACCTGCAGTGTTGATAACTCCAAATTATACAGATTATCTACTCTCCCAGTCAAGAAGAAAAAGGACTCAGAGTGAGTTTTTGATAATCACTTCTTCCTCCAACAAAGCCTCTCTCATGGAATAAAAGGTAGATACTATTGGCATGTTTACAGAAAGAGTACTTGTCATTGATGGCAGAACAACAACAACGATTCAGCATATACCAGGGAAAGAACAGCACCAGCAGGTAGCATGCTTACAATTATTAATGGCAAGAACAACAAAGACGAAGGTATGGTTACAAGAAAGAATAGTATAGCACGACATTGTGGGTTTACAATTAGGGAGACAACAATGGAAAATAAAGCGGAGCCAAAGGAAGATCCATGAGTGATGATGGCATGAAGATGAAGCATTAAATCAATTTGAGAGTTTGATGCAGGAGTTGGAGAGTCAGATTGAGACTCTTTATGCAGTCCCAAAGTTTTAAAATAAAGTACGAAATCAGAAAGCAGGGCACATAAAAAAAGACCATTTAGGAGAGTTCCCTTGGACTAGCAATCAAAGGGTTTTCGGATACGGGGTTGGGTGGGAAGTTCAAGGTGGACTCACTGTCATAGAGTCCAGTTCTGAGGAAATAGAAAATCCTTGAAATCCTGAAACATGCACATCAGCAAAGACTCCATTTAGGTTGTGACAAAAGAAATCAAGGTTTTTGGATAAGGGAGTTGGAGGAGTCAGAGTGAGGCCCCATTCATCCGAGTCTGAAAGTTGTGAAAGGAGCTTGAGAAATCTGAAGCAGGCACATCAATCAGATCCTCCATTTGGAGTTTTGGATACCAGGAGTTGGAGGAGTCAGTAGAGACACTTCATCATAGGAATGCCAAAATGTGAAAATTAGAAGTAGGACCCCTGGATAAATGCTTGGTCACCGCAGGTGGTCTGCATATGAAGAAATTTGTAGAAGAGCTCAAGAGACAGCTCCATTTGAGGTTGGGACGCTTGAAGTTGAGGCAGCCTTCCATAGAATCCGAAGCGTGAAATACGAAATGCGTGTTAGAAATTGGCCTGGTCATAACCTATAGTCACATCAACGAAGGCTCAAGAGAGGATGTAGCACGAAGCTAATACCCATTTCAGAGATCCCATGACTTAGAGTTGAGAGTCTTCCTGCAAAGGAAGGCGAAATAGGCGTAGAATTCTTTGAAGCCTGGAGAGGAAATGTGAGACCCTATTAAAGCGCCGTCAGCGATTCATTGGTTACTTGAAATCAAATCCGAGGATACTATTGCTTTTCAAGTTAATCGATGGAACAGTTCAATTAAGCGGGGAATGGAATCCATGACTCTTGGATGTAGTTGGCATTTGGTTGAGTGATGTGTTTTCTTGGGAGTTCACAGTTAATGGCTTTAAAAGCAAGCCCATTAGTTTAGCAAAGGATTTCGAAGTCTTGGTCGCCGGAGAAGATGAAAGAGTATAAGAGGCATCTTCGTTAGCATGAAGGCTGTTCATAGAGAAATTTGTCAGCAGTAAGGCCGTTGGATCACAGAACCTGGAGGAATGAGCTCATTGTACAAATGGAGAAGGCGAAGAGTCTTGGCTGTGGAGAATGGGAATCAACATGTACTTGATGATGATGAGCAGCATGGGTTTTAACATGAAGCTGAAGAGTTGCCAATGATAGATCCAATCAAAGCACTTTCGTCGACACAGGGGAAACATGTGAAGCATTGTGAATAGAGGATGCAAAGATGCACATGAGGCCAAAAGCAGCGAACAGAGAAAGGGTGTGTTGGTGAGTGATTAATTATAGAAGGAGGTAATTATTTTAACAATGAAATACACAGAGGAATGGTACATTAGAATGGACATGGTACACGAGTATAAAGAGAAGAACTTAAAGAATTGAAAGGCATGTCTTGAGAGGAGAGATAGTAGAGGACAAAGCGAATAGCACGTGAAACAGTGATGGTGATGGCCATTGATGAACATTATATCGCACATGGATTTGGTGAAAAGATTGATATTAGGGTGGTAGAGGTGGTAAGGAGGTTTGTCCTCCCGGAAGTTCAATGGTGCTTGAATGCAGGGTCTATAGCTTCCAATGCGGTTCATCGAGAAACTTCGATTAAGCGAGGTGGTGCAAAGGGAGAAGCTGTTGTTCTCTGTTTTTTCACAGTTGGGTAGCATATGATTGGGTTGGTCTTTGGACACTTAGAGTTGTTTCATTTCCTTCTAGTGGGTGCTAGAGGGAAGCACCAAATCCCTGGTTTGGTGCTTCCTTCTAGTGGTATTGGAGAGAAACCAGGGAGTTGGTGATTCATTCTAGTGGGTGCTTCCTAGAGAAACCGGAGAGTTAGTGCTTCCTTACGGTGGAGTCACTTAGAGGGAGTTGGTGCTTCCTTACAGTGGGTGCTAGAGAAACTAGGGAGTTGGTGCTTCCTTCTAGTGGATGCTAGAGAAACTAGGGAGTTGGTGCTTCCTTCTAGTAGGTGCTAGAGAAAACAGAGAGTTGGTGCTCTCAGCAAGTTGTAGCTTGCAAAACAAAGGTTGTAGCCTCACAATGAGTTGGAGATCATATGTATGATAATGTACAGAATGTAAAGATTACTTATCATACCAAGAAGAAGAGGTTTTTACCCTTTATGGGTTTCCTCAGGAAATATTTGTCTTTGTGTATCTCATATGTGTGAATGATGTTGAATGTTCTATTGCTTACTTACCTGCATTATTGTGATCATCATTGAGAGTTCTGTAATGAATTTAAAATGAGCATAATTGTTTAAGGCTGGTAACAACTGATTCACCCCCCCTCTCAGTTGTCCAACAGATACAAACACAGAATATGCACTACCTAGCTTAGAAAGAATAAGATAGATGCAATGCTCTTCCTCCATCTTTATCTTACATTCTTCACATAAAATTCTGAGTGTTTTGAACCTAGATAGATAGTCTCCAAGGTAAGAAAAATCATTTGGACTCAAGGTCAGTATTTGATTTTCTAACTGTTGTGCTCGAATAATATTGAGTTTACCAAACACAGATTCGATCGTGTTCCAAGCTTCTTTGGGTTCATTAATATCTTGAAGGTGGTACTTAAAATCAAGAGAGATGGACATTCCGATTAGTCCACGTGCTTCGTCATTATTATTATCCCACTTGGCTTTCTTATCAACATCAATGGGTGTTTTTTCCTTTCCCAAGGTAATCCGGTACAAGCCTTTACTTCTTAATAAATCTTCCATATGAGATTTCCATTGGAAGTAGTTGTTGCTGGTAAGCAAGACAATACTTGTAGACGCCATATTAAATATGCAGATAATGTGGATTTAAAAACTGAAACTGATGATCTAGATGGAAATAGCTTGAAAAGTTATGTGGTATAAAAAAAAACAGCACTGAAAATGGACTTCCAATGTTAAAGTTATGCCCTTTTTAAAAAAGGCACAACCGGTAACCAAATGACCACGTGATTGTGTAAGTTGCTTTATGAAGTAACCCACTTGTATAAAGAGAAGTGGGGATCAATTTTACAATGAAGTTACTTTATAACAGAAAAGATACATGCAAAATAAATAACTCTAAAATAAAATATTAAAGCTACTTATAGTGATTCACTTTTATACTTGAAGTGAAATATACTTTACAATTTTAGCATGAACTTTTTCAAAAAAAGTAACAAAAGAGAGACTTGAACTCAAGACCTCTTACTTAATAAGGCAACTTTTAACCAAATGATCTAGAAAAACATATTGTAATGTTTAGAAGGAGGATTGGAGGTGTTTTTGTTGTGGAAGATGGCCTTGGAGAGCGTGCTAAAAAAAAACTCTTTTCACACAAGAAACAAATTCCGCTTCTCAATGACAACAAGGGTTAGATATCAGTTAGCTTACCTGAAAGATGCACCTTTTCTTATCTATTTCTAATTTTTAGAGATCGCACAAGGCATGGGGCAAAGAGAATACACAGATCTAAAAGAGTAGCAACCTAGAAATAAATAAAACAAAACCAAAAAAAAATAAAAAATACTACTCTGCAAAATTTAAAAAAAATGTGTATTCAAGCTTTATACCTCCGGATCTGACTATAATGGCCGTATCTTGGGCAAACCGAAACCTTTTCGAGTGAAAAAAAAAGTATTCCTGACTGAAACAAGTGCTCCAGACGCAATGGAACAGTTCTATCAACCCAAAAATGTATGAAAATGACAAAAAATGGAGATGAGGCAACTCGGCTTCACGATCTCAATCTACAACAGGAGCAAGTCTTCAAACAAGCTCTAATGCCATGTTCGACAACACATGTATTCCAACAGAGGATGAACACCTTCAGTTACCACTCACATAACCAGATCAAAGATCAACACCGATGTTTTCATGTGGTAAAACTCCTACGAGGAAACATCCACAGCCCCAGCCAATGCGGCCACTTGGAGCAGTTTATTAATGCAAAGAAAAAGATTACAGAGAGATTTTACAAGAGTGTTTCTCACAATCGATCATCGAAAAATGATCCTCCACGCTCTTTAAATAGAGATCATGGACCAATCGGGTGTTAAGCCACGTATCAATGGCCGTTAAGATCGAGGAGAGTATGAACCATCAGATCACTCTATGTCGGGAACATATCGTGACCGTCGGATTTCCTAACTATAAATGCATACTAATGCATACTAAAGAAACACAATAGAAAACACACTTTTACCTAACGACACAATAGTCCAAGTAGATATTAACTAACTCCTAAGTGTTTAAATATCCTAACATATTTGTCATTACTCCAAAGATGGTTTTTAGGTCCATTAGTTACATTTCATTATGTATAAATATGTTAAACTATGAGGATTTAAAGGAGTTGAATTGGAGAACTTATGAATGCATTGTGTAACTGATTTTATGCTTAGTACAAGGATTTTGTTTTCCTTTATTTAGTATTCATCATCTGTACATAAGCCAATCTTGGAGGGGCCCCATGTTTGGTTCATGTGGTAGTAATGTGCGTAGTGTGTGAGTTTCTATTTTGCATTTTTTATTTTTATTTTTATTTTATAGTATTTTATTTTATCATTTCCTTTCTAGATCATATTTATGCTAATGCTATATTGGTTGAATTTCATTTAATATTTTATTTTATATTGTTGTTATAAGAACCAGAAATCAATCTTATCCTTCATTGACAACTTAAGAAGGGGTTTCTCAGAGTACTGCTACAAACTTCCTCAGACCATTGAGGCTTGAGGAAACACCAGAGCCTGTTTTGCAACCAATAGGAAATCACAAGTGGTCATTTGATTGGTTAGATTGAAATCTAGAATAGGATTTTATCATTAGAATTCATTAATGCACATGTGTTTTTAAGCATTCCTTACAAACATTACTTTACAATTGAACAAAGTATTATTGCAGGGAGCCATCTCTTGTTGGGTTATTTAAACTTCATAGTTATCATAATATTATTGTGAAGAACCTTACACTTTACAATCAACATTTCCACCATTTAAAGTGTGAAAACTATAGCTCATCACTTGTAGAGGCAAATTCACTCTGCAACCTGATTTCCAACCAAGAATATTGTGATAGTTAAATTGAAGGAATTTAGCAATGTTGAATATTTTGTTTTTCTTTCTTAAATGCATACATATTCTTTTAAGTTCATGGTCGAATTGAGTCTTGTTACAAAGATGTTTTGATTCTTTTGAAATAATTTCCCTTTTGTAACCTAATTTTCCACCATAGAATCCATGAATATTTGAAGAATTGGTTTTCTTTTAGAAAGTTAGTTTACAAAAGTGTCTTATAGCATTGATTGAAAGCTTTCTTCATAGAATTAAAATTGATTTTAATACTAGTACCCTTACAGACAATGAATGTGCCTCATAAGTCTACCAACCTTGGATAAATACTTTATTGTCCTATTATTTTCTAATTAGTGTGCTAACACTAAGGACATTGAAGGCTACCAAGCAAAAATATTAAAAATTGGAGGGTTTATCCTCATCCCTCACATCCACAATCTCTTCAATTTAGTAGTCAAATAAGATTCCTTAAACCCTGGACTCAAAGCCTAATTGTACCTATTTTTAAAAGTGAGGACATAAACAATCCCTCTTATTATAGGACCATTATGATTACCCCCCTTTTGGCCAAGTTATATGGAATTATTTTGGAAAATAGGATCATTATATGCCTAGAATTCCACAAAAAAAGAGCTAAAGGCTAGGACAAATTTAGGATCTATCATTCAATTGTGGACCACCTTGTTATGCTTAGGATCATTGTGGAAGAGCGTTGCAATAATAAAACCAATGTCATGCGTTGTTTCATTGACTTTAGAAAATATTTTGACACAGAGCTCGAGACTAACCTTTGGAATAGATTAGAAGAGCTAAAAGTTCCTTTTGACTTGAGAGTTGTTGCGATATGGTTGTACAATAATTTTATTTCCAAGTTTAGGAACATTGAGTTCTAGTTGAAAGAAAATAATTGTAATATGGGATTTAAGAAAGGTTGTTCCCTATTCCCTACCATTTTTGGCATATAAATTCACAAGTTGGCAGGTTCTTTGGAAGAAGCGGGTTGCATTGTCTTGAATCTAGCTGGTATATTCACCATCCATCTTCTTTATGCTAATGATATTCTTATGGTGAGGAGTCCCTATGATATTGACATGGAACTAAAATTTCTCAATGATTTCTGCTATAGTATAGTGTATGATTATGAACACTTACAATATGAAGGTTATGATAGTTAAATCCAAAAATATCACTTATGTTAATTTCATGTATGACAACAACACCTTGGAGTAAGTGACTTCATACAAATATCTCAAAATTGATATTCATCACAAGCTTAAATAGAACAATAGCAATGAGAAAATGATCAATGGAGGGTGGAAAACTTATTATGGACTTGAAAACTATTGTAAATCAGTGGACCTTTGGCTATGGGATAGCCAAAAAATTCTCTTTCATACTCTTGGCACCCCTATTATCTTATATAGTTGTGAAGTTTGGGGCTACAACATCTCTAGAGAATTGTGGAGAAAGATAAAGAAAATCCAAAATTATTTTATAACTTATAATCTCAAAGTTAAAGGAAACACACTTTATGCTATCCTCTTCATAGAAGCAATTATTTTCCCCTTTGAGAGCATGGATATGAATAGGTACCTAATGTACATGAGAACGATAAACAACATGGAAGACAAGAGGCTTCCTAAGATTGCTTTAAACTCTAGTCAAAACTACTAGCGGCTCAAGTGTGGTTGGCATATAGATGGTATGTTTTGGCTAAATCATTGGGAAATAAAGGAAGAGGTCACTTTGCAAAATAATGATAATATTAAAAGTATATTACAACTATTTTTTTTTAAGTAAGAAAGATTGTATTACCTACTACAGAAGATCATGTACAAGCAAACAATATATTGATGACAGGGTTTCCATGGTAGGAAACCAACCCTCCTTGGCTAGAAATTAAGCGTATAGCCACCCTGAGGGGTCAAAAAATAAACTAGTTTAAGAGTTTTCCTATTGTTTACAGAGATCAACAAAAAAACGGGCCTAGAATGAGCTAAGACAATAAGACTATAATGAAAACATTAAACTAGGAAGATAACACAATTACACATGGGTTGAAACCTATCCTTGCTGAGGGGAAGCTTGAATGCCTAGAAAAAGAGAAAGAGGGAGGTGTAGTGTAATGACATCATGAGCTGTATTATTACATCTAAATTTAAAGAGAAATTATGGTGTGATAAATAATTACAGGATAAAAGAAAATTAAAATACTATAAGGAGGCTATCAACCCTAATCTAGAAAATCAAAAGTATCTCTTTGTCTTGACTAGTGTAAAGAATAAAATCAACATTGTTAAAATAATAACAAACTCTAATGAGATAAACAATAATTCATTACCTTTCTAAAGGTTCTATAAACCAAATTCAATTTAAGTAAACATTAACCGCATCATCATCATAATTGTGCTAAATTTTTATAATTAAAAAATTAATAATAAAAAAACTTTTATTATTTAAAAATTTAAAATAAATAAGGTGCAGTAGGAGTGAGGAGGGAAATATTTGATCTTGATGAAATAGAAGGAAATTCATTTGTGTGGGGGCTTGGTATAAGCTCCAACAATCAAGCAGAAGTTATGGCCCTCTACGTGGAATTAAGATCCATCAATGCATCTAGAAATCCAAGAATAATGGCAACTGGGGATTTTGAGTTAATTAGTAAACTCATGAGAAAGAGATTTGGGAAAAGTGATACCAACTTAACAATATCCATTCAAATAATAAGGAAACAATAAGCATGATTTGAAAAGTTAGAGTACTACCATGTTATGAGGACTCTTAATAACAAATCGAATGTGCTAGAAAAAGCAAGTTGCCATACCGAACAATGTGTGATGAAGGATAATTAATGTATTAGAAGGGTCGTAATCCCTTAGTTAATTATGATTTTTTAAAATAAAATGGAGGGGGGTGGGGGCAGGGGGGTCCCTCTAGTTTATTAATGCAATAGGGTGAAATCAATGGATTAGTGGAGGTTGACGTGTATATTTTCAAGGTCATCACCTCACATGCTCTTCTATTTAGTTCACATGTTGTGGAGGGTACTTCAAGTTCATTTCTCTATGTGATACCTTTTCATCCATCCCTACTTGTTGATCTGTAAACTGTCGTGAATATTCTATTGGAACAATTCGTCACAACAAATATGATAAATAAAATTGAAATATACCTATGAAGATTAAATTCCTTTAGATTTCCAAAATATTTAGTTATTGATTTTCTACTTATGCATGAAATAGATAAAATGAGGAAAATAGAGAATAGTAAATACAATCACACACCATCCACAAAACAACACAAATATTTTCTCTGGGAAACACTTATGGGAGAAAACCCAACTAGAAGGTGAGGCTGCTCTGCTCTCTTTTCTCTGGGATGGAAATGATGCCAGTACAAATAAAGAGATCTCTCCTCCTCTACTATGCTCATAGAATACTAGTCTCATGGAACCCCTTCTCCTCTTAGTGGCCTGGTATTTAACATAGCCCGATAGCCATCTAGGGGTAGGTTTTTTACTTCCTCAATCCTAAATTGTGATAGGATTTTGGACCTTCTAGAATCTTCTTAAAATTACATACGTGGCTAGCCCCATATACGTGAATAGTGGGGGCTGACATGGCATCCTCTCGTACCATGGTGGTCAACACAGTAGGTCAGCTCATGGAAGGAATAACTTTTGCTTACAAGATTTGATTGACATGAATTTTGCACCATTGAAAAT
>SNQJ01S0083002.1:0-31013 GCA_010110895.2 Picea sitchensis
TATCTCTACAGTAAAATTTTCACTGTATAAATTAACAGTCAAGAATCAAAAAGCATTGCAATCTGAATAATGAATTCAAGCATGAAGAAAGAAATAACAGAGTAGAAAAAGAGGGTCTAACCATCCATATGCCTTTGCTATTAAGTGTCTAATTGAACATAAATGCCTTTTACAATGAGCTTCACAAAAAGGTCGCCTGGATCTCCAATTTTTCAACCATCACATAGTCTTTCCTCTGTCTATTTAAACTATCTATAAAACTTCCAGATCCTATCATCTAGTATAGCTTTAATGACTAGATTCGAATAGTATCTATCTACTAAGGTAGTTCACTCAAAAAGAGCTTCTACAATTCCAAAATAGATCACAGCTCAACAAATTGATATTGTATGATATTGCCAGCATTTACATTTGATTCTACAAAATAGGAACTAGTTTGATTTAGTCAAACAGATCGAGGTCTTAGGATCTCACTAACCAAAAATGAGTAAGCATTGCCATATTTCTTGGAAAACATTTAAATCATGATTGTAACAAATCTCCATGTAAACTTTAGGATATAATCACAACAGTAGCTTCAACATTTTTCTGTTTGAGCTTTGTGGTAAGCACGACATTGTGCCAACAGAGTTTGAAGTTTATCTCCCTGGGTTCTTTGAGCATTTCCCTTTGCTCTTTCTTCTTCTTTTTAAAATCTTGAATCCTTTCTTGCTGGCAAGCATTCCATTGTTCTATTTGTGCCTTTTCTTTATTTAATTGTCTTACTGTTTTCTGAAATTCCGTGATCCTTTCTTTATCAGTTCTGATTTTAACTCTGAATCCTGAGCATTCTTCAAAAGGTGCAGGTTCATTAAGGTTTAAGGCAACTTTGGGTTCTTTTGCTTTAACTTGGTACTTTGAGACTAATCCCGAGCTATGTTCTTCATCAGAACTTGTTGAATCTATAGCTCCAGGCACATCTGATATGTGATCTGAGTCTTCAAAGTAATCATGTTTATTCTCAGGGGTTTCACTGATACCTTTAGCCATCTCTTTAGCTTTTTCTAATCTGGTTGAAGCTCTCGTTACAGGTCCTGTAGCTGACGAGATCATTTTTTTACCTTTTCTGATTGGTTTAATAGGAAATGAAGTTCTTTTTTCCCTTTTCCTAGTACCTGCTTCAGCATTCTTAGAGTCATCTTCTATAACTGTGACATTTTCTTCTTTGATTAATGGATTAAAAATGGCCTTTGACTTCAGTCTATACTTGTTGGTGACCCTAGTAGAATTCCTTCTAGGTTTTTGTGATACAGACACACCTTTAACCCTTTTCCCTTTGACTGCGACACCCCTGTTACTGGTTGATGGTGATTCATGCTTGACTGTAGTTTGAGTATCAAAATCTTTATCTGAATCATTTTCCCCTTTAACATCTTCTTCAGAAAACGTTTCAATTTCTGGATCCCACCTAGGTCTTTTACTTCTACTACTCCTCATCACCCTGATATCAAGCATCTCCTCTTTCACAGGGGTTTCATCGATTGAAATATCTCGGCTCTGTGTAACAGTCTTTCCCCCTTTTCCTTTCTTTTGTTTATTGGACTGTGTGTTAGGGTTTAAAGATTTCGTGAGCCAGCTCCAGGGCTTCTGTAATTCTCTCAAAGCAGACATAACTAAATTTTTAATTAGGACTTGATGAAACAGACTGCTCTTAGCATTGGTGGAAAGTGACTGCACTCTCTTTGACATATTTGTCAAGCTTTTGAGTAGAAAATAAGGGAGATTTAAAGGGTAATCACCATTTAAATGAATTAGTATCCTAATGTGGTAGATGTAGACCAGTGAGAATCTACCTTCGCAGGTGATATACCTGTGGATCACGATCAGAGAAGTGTGCCATTCAGGTTGAATCCAGCTACGAGGTACTCCCCTTTTCCAATTCGGATTTTTTTTATCTGGAAGCAGGAATTGGTTTACAAACTCTGTAACCACATGCTCTTTCTTCCACCATCTTTCTCCTCCAACCACCAACCTGCAAGCCTTTGCAATTGTCTTCTCTGTCACTAGCATCAGCATCTTACCGATCTCCACCTCGTGACCATCAAAATTCAGAGCGAACTCCATGGAGACCTGCTCATTGTAACCTTGAAAATTGGTAAGGAATTCAAACCACCCAGCGTCTCTGAACCTTTGAGCCATCTGAGGATAGGCTTCATGAAGTTCGACACCCTCTAGTTCTATTCTGACTACCTGTTTGCTCCTCTTTGGCGCCATCAAAATACAGTTATGTAACTAGCATCCTCGGGTTCCAAATTTGCCTCCTGCAATCTATTATTGTATAACGTTCCTTTGAGTGAATATATGCGCCTAAATTCAGCAAAATCAGGCAGGTATAATATAATGATCATTGAGAATTGGGTGATTTAAAATGAGTCCTATGCGGGTACACAACAATCGGATTATGAAATGGTTTGAATCAGTAAATGATTCCAAGCTATTGTGGACGCATGCGAACTCTCAATCCACGATTCGTGTCATCATAACGAAATCTGGATGGCAGGCGCGTATCAAGGCATGATTATTTTGGCGCTACGAGAATAGCCTTATTCCCGTAGCGCTATTAATGACTTAGTAAAATTTGAATTTATGAAATTCAAACAGGCATATAAGGTGACACCTCATCTAAAACCATGTCTTTCAAAATCAAACTTAAATAAACTATTAAAAAACTGTAATGCAAACCATAAGACACTAAAAACAAAGATCGAAATCAACTTGAAACAAAAAATGAGGTGTAGGTAAGAAGGGTTTAGGATAAGGGTTTCTCACTAAACCAAGACAAAATTAGAGACTAACAGTTTCCCATCAAGGTTGAAGACCTCTGTATCTAGATCCCAGTAGTTCACCAACATTTGGAGCAGTCTCACTTGAGCCCTCATTCCCTTGAGAGCCGAAAATTTATATAGCCCACATATTCTTAAATCCATTTGGGCCCTTGGATCTCTTTCTACTGCAGCATCAACCTCTTAATGCTCTCTTTCTCTCCACTCTCATGTACATGTTCCCGAGTTGAATTATTTAAAAAAATCAACTCATGAACAGGTACGCGAGTTGTATTTTACACAGTCGCGTATAGGGATGCATATATGCGGTCTATTTTGATAACAGTTGCGTATATGGCCGCGTATACGTGACCCAATGAATTACAGCCTGCATACACCCTAGTTTCTAATTTATGCCTTAAAATACTAAAAAATTGAAGCCTAAATTAAAATTTTAAACCAATAGAAATGAAGAGAAGGGCAAGAAGACATACTTGGTCCAGACAATTGTCAATTTCGTCACTCGTAGCTCCCGCAATCGGTAGTTGAAGTTTGGGGTTAATTTGGTCCAAAATGCACTATTTGGGTAAAAAAATACAAATGATATGGTAAATTGGTTATTTTCACTATTTATAGAAAAAATTTACCCACTTTGCATAGGTTTTGCTAATATTTTAGCATAGTGGACTAATAGTGCAGTGGATGGAGTTGGTTTTATCAAGAGATTCTTGCGGTTTCTAGCGTCATGTCATCCGTTCATGACTTTGGCAGGTATTTTCATTGACCAACATATAGGATAGTTCATCACTCCATTTTGCACACTTGCATTATCCTATAATTGCAATTCATATGCCTTATGTGTGAACCCATTTGTTAGCAACATAGAACCTTATTTTTGTTACTAGAAGTGTCGTTACTGAATGGTAGAGACTTACCAAACATGGGTGCCCTAGTTATAACATTTGTGCCATCTAGTGCCCATGCAAAGATTATTCCGTACAGACCGGGAGTCCTTTATAGTTCCAATATGACTTTGCGTTTGAGCCTCATATTCTTACTCATGAGCATGCTGACCTATACCTATGGGAATCCCATGAGTCTTATTTAATCTCTTTTTTGACTCTCTCAAAAAGAGAAAAGATTGTCGAGTGAACTTGTCTCTTTCACACTCATAAATTAGATTTGAAAGGACGTCTATTTGGTATTTGGTGTAAGTTTAACCCTTTTTTCAGACCAAGTAGACTAAATTTATGAAAAAGGACATTTTTTGGAGTTAATTTGTAATTGCATCTCATTCTCTTGCTTGCATTATTGAACCTATTGTCGGTTCCCGCTTTCGCATTATATTCCTACTACCCCAACAATTTACATCATCAACCAAGAAGAGCCTTGTTTATATCCTTTGCATCTTGACACACTGTACCCTATGAGGAAACATTCCCCTAAATGTCCATATCCTGCATGCACCTCTTTGCATTGAGCATACGCATGTTCCACTGCTGGAGCCAGCCGCTTACTCACGACACTTGTTTCCTCCTTTGTATCATAGCCTTCATTTGTCTATGAAAAACAAAAAAAGACAGGCGGGAACAAAATATTATCTCATGTTGGTAGCAATCGTGTCTCCTTTGAACGGTGCACAAACTTTTGAGTTCACTTGTCATCCAAATTTTGGGTTTATATGACCTTAGGAAGATGATCTCGTTACTAAAATTTTACTCCTATGACGGGTTACTCTTCAAGTCCCCACGAAGAGTTTGATTGGTGCCTCCTGCATCACAAAGTTTCATTATCAATTCTATGTTGTTGGAGTCCTCCATATGTCTCATGCTCTTGTTCAAAGGATGTCTATAAGCCTGTGCCAGCCATTTCTCGGAACTCTTGACTTTGCATGTCGGCCATACCCTCAGTGTGTCTCGAAGTTACATGAAGTTGTAGTCTTACCGTGCACCCTGGTCCTACTTTCATTATAGGTAGGTAACCTTGAACCGAGCAGTTGACATCTCCTCATTGGTCATTGACTGGGGGTTTCTCTTATGTTCAACGACAAGAAATCTATTCACACATTGGGATTCGTGTAGTGTCTTGGATTCCATTATCCTTATTGGTGGTTTCCTCTCCTTTGTCGAAAGTTTTCATTATTGGCTGCTATTCAGAGGGCATTTTTCGTGCACTGCTTGCATCCGGTGCATGCGAAAGACGCACAGGGTCGTTGGTTCTTGAACATGTTCTTCGTCCGATTTCTTCCAAATCATCAAGCTACTACTTTGTACCTTGTACTAACTGATGAGAGATTCCTTAATGTTCTCCTTTCAGTGGGTCTCCTTCCATCGACTTCAACCCATCTATTCTGGAAATGAGACCTAGAGTCCTACAAGTACCTAGAGGCTTGCAGTCATCAGTGGAAGGTTCTCTCACCATCGACAGTTGGGAATACATCAATGTCTCTGGATCGATGGATTCTTCAAGTGTTTGACCTCAACTCCTTTATTCACACTTGTAAGAATGTACTCGGTGCCTTGATACCTACTTTTATTATCAGTAGGTTGTCTCACATTTTTTACTGGTATACCTTAATGACCGATAATCAAACGAAGTCTCATTGTGTTCGACCTCAACTCATTTATTCACATGATGTAGAATTGCACCTTTGGCGGATCGTGTAGAAGACTTGAAGACATCAGTTCATAGTCGCATATTTCTTGAGTTGTTGCTATCATTCATTGGACCAATACCTATATGACTTCAGTGATCGTGGGAGATCAGATTGTACTTCATTGTATACAGATATCTTCAGACTGGTTTTCACTAGTCCTTGTTCGTGACTATGATAGCCTATGGATTGTATCTACCCTTGTATTTCCTATTCATGGCCATGAACAATTGTTTGGTATATTTCCACATGGATATTTAGTGTAATTCAAATTGGAAACCATGTGCTCAAAGTCATTATTGATTATAATATTCTTGTGAGCAACTAGTTCGTCCAGTTGGGTCTCCGTTACTCCACTTCTGGGAAGCATAATGTATTTCAGCCATTGTGGATACTCCTCTGACCTCACACATTAGGGGGCATATTTTATAGAAATATTTTCCTCACCCCATGCAACTTGCTCAGAAGGCCTTTTCCATTTCCCTATGCAGACTTGAAGTCCCCTTTTTGCAATTCCCAGAGCTAAAAAACATATTTTTCCACATATACCTGCCCTAACAACTATACAACATGCATATACACTGGTTTCACCATTACAACCCATGTACATCGGGTTTTGTGCCAAAAAATTAAAAAATGGTGTCGAGTTTCCATGTCACGTCACAATATCCATGATCCTTGACCTTCCATATACTAGAAACGTTTCAACTCGGCCCTTCAGTTCCATTTGAAGGCTATAAATGGGCCATATCCAAGTTGTGGAAAAGAGGAGAAGAATTCAACTTTGAAAGCAAATTTATTGTTATTACTTAACCTTGTTTTTGAGTGATTGGGTGTCCTTAGTCCCTATTCTACCCATTTTCCATGATTTTTTGTTAAACTCTGTTTTTCCCTTCTTGGCTTGAAAGCTTATTTTAAATCTTTTTATGCACATTTTAAATGTTTTTAAGTTTTTAAAGATTAGGATATGATATGAAAGATTTATATCATGTCACTTGTCCTTTCCTCGTTTAAATTTTCAAATTTTGTCAAATTGGAAAGGGTGCTACAAGAATAGCACTATTCTTTCATCACGAGGATTAATGATTTTTCTGCATGCGCCACCTTACCCAGATCATGTTCTAACGTTAAAAATCATTATTAGAGGATCTACACATATCTATATGATCTATTTCAAGTTGTTATTCTTATGATGACATCTAAATTCGGAGGATCGGGTTGTACTCGCCACCTTGATATCAAATCAACATGCCTTATTGTTATTCCATATGAATGAAATCGTAATCTGCCTATTTTAGTGTGTCTATCATTCTACACATGCTTTGCAGGTAAAGAGATAACTCTCAGTTTTCAATATCCCTCGAAATTTGGAGATCAAACCCTCGATATTCTCATAAATTTTCTACAGGATTGTTTCAGTGTCATGGCGCCCAAAAAGAGTGGTCAGATAACCAGATTGGAGCTAGAAGGGACATAATTGCTAGAAGCATTTCCTCGGATGGCACAAAATTTTAAGGATGTTGGTTGGATCGACTTCTTCTCGACATTCCAATGTCATGACGAGCAGATTTCTATGACATTTGCACATAATTTCGATGGTTTCGAATCTATAGTTGGTAAACTTCTCGTGCACGTGACAGGGCATTCCATAGCTACAACTTAAAGGTTACCAGTATATGGGGAAAGATGGTGGAGAAAATAAAATGTATTTATGGAGTTTGTAAATCAATTTTTAATTCCAGAAAAGAAAAACCCCAATTGGAGCCAGGGTATCCCACACAACTAGGTGAGGAAAGAATGGCACACTGCTCCGTTGATTATCCATAGGTACATTACATGTGAAGGTAGATTTTCTCTGGTCCATCTCTATCATATTAGACTGTTGATCCATGTAAATGTTGATTACCCTCTTAACTTACCTTATTTCTTATTAAAAAGTTTATCTAAGATGTCTAAGAGGATTCAATCAAATCCTACAACAACAAAAAACAGTCTTTTTCATCAAGGGTGGATCAAAACATTGGTAGTATTTTCCTTAAATGAAGTTTAGAGGTCTTGGGACTGGTTAATCCAGTCATTAAAACCTAATCTATACGAAACTAAGTCTAAAATTTTCAGGGAGAAGAAACCTGTAAAAGAGAAACATACCTCTCAATCCACTGAGGTTTTGATGAAAGAAAATCCCCCTGCAGCCAGGGTAACTTGTGTTGGCAAGAGAAAATTACAAACACAACAAGGTATTGGTGATTTTCCTATGGGTAAACTTAATGAGAAAGGCACTACCAGTCGAGGTAAGAAACTTAAAATGGATGAAGATACTAATATCCATTTTCATCCAGATATAAAAGGGAATTTGATGAACCTGAAGATTACATCACAAGTCCAGTTCAAAGTCTAGCTAAATAGAAGAAACAACCTACAGGAAAGAGGACTGCAAAAGGTAAGAAACATAGTAAGAAAAAGACACATGTACCTAAATATCCTAGAAGAAATTCTATTAGAGCTGCAAACAAGTTCAAACTGAATTCAAAATCCATGTTTCACCCTTATAACAAGAAGGAAAACCTCATAATCATAGAAGACAATTGAAAAGATTAAAAGAAAGAGATCAAAAAACGGGCTTTGGCATCTTCTTTACATAGGTCGGAGAAGGAATCTGAAGAACAAAAGAAGAAATGTGAAAAGGGAAAATAGATTGCACAATAGTCAAGGCGACCTGTGACCAGGGAAACTACAAAGTCGGCTTTAGTATCCGAATCTACATTCAAAGGCACAGACGCAATTAATGATGAGAAAAATGGTCTTTTTTCCAAAAGTAGACCAGCTGCAAGATCTCCCAAAAATTAGAGACTCAGAAAGCATAGAAGAAGAGGACTTTAGTACTAGGCTATCTTCAAAATATGTAATTAAACTAAGGAAACCCCAAGCTTCAATAGATCTGAACTTACCTACCCCAGTAGAAGAATATACAGAATTCAAGGTGGAAGCAAGGAAAGAAAAGGATAGAGTAAAGGAGTTGCAGAGTATGATTAATAAATTGAAGAAAGAAAAAAACTTTGTTGAGCAATGGAATGCTAAACAACAAGAAAAGATACAAGATTTCAAAAGGAAGAGGAAAGAGCAGAAGGCATTGCTAAAAGAGGTAAGAGAATCCAATATAAGATTATATTGGCATAATTTTGTGCTAACAACTAAGCCCAAATAGAGAGACACAGAGATTCTGCAGTCATCATACCATGACAATCCAAGGAAAATCTGCTTCAGTTTTGATTACTCAATGATGTTACCAATATAGTAAAGATGAGCATTTTTGTTCTTAATACTTCATTCAAATGGAACTTTTTGGTATTTTAGATGAACTAGCTCAATGAGATAGTATTCCTCTTTTTATGGGATTTGCAAACCTTATCAAGCTATCTCATTATCTATATTTGGATTGGATGTTGAGCCCACTACATTATAGGCTTTAGAAGTGCTCGTATGAGATTTTAACTCCTAGGAAATAGTCCATTGATATAATCATGTTGCAAAATTGTAATCTAAAAAATAGAATCTACAGGAGTAATATGTGTGCTTTAAAAAGACATTGTAAATACTGTAAAAGGGTCGATTAGTTGGGCATTCAAGGACCTTTTTTGTAAGGACTCCATTGTAAGACAAGACTATATTTCATATTAGCACTAAATGGAAAAGGCATGTTGATGGTCAGATCTTCTTTTCATATTTTTATCTGTTTCTTTTCTTACTTGAATACATTTATTCTATTGCAATGCATATGATTTCTTGATTGTGAGTGACACAGTGAAAACTTTAATGTTTTTGTTCATAATTAAGATTGTTTTCAAGTACATGTTTTTGTTTCTTAGTGATATTTTGAAATGAGAAATCCATGTATGAGTTTAAAAACTAGATACTCACATATCTTCCTTTCTTTATTTACCTTACCATCTGATCTATTAAAGTGTCTACCATTTACTAAGCCAGTGGGATGTTTACTTTCTTTTACATTGAGTTATATGTTTTATTGAATCCATGAGCCATCTTTCAACCATTTTCTAAAAACCTATTCAAAAATCCTTCATAAATACCATTGCAATAACTTGATGATGTCCTAGATTTCCCTCTCATAGTCAAGTGAAACTTTAGGGACTAATAGTTACTCTGGAGAAATTATTCACTTCATATTGAGTCTCCATCCCTTTGTCCTTTTAAGTCTGAACACATTGTTCAGCCCCCAAGGTCTTCCCTATTTGATGGAGAATCTCATTGTCTCTCTTATATGAGCTTGCCTTTGGTGGAGGATTGAAGTGGTGGAGACCCAGCTGGAAGGGACTTATTTTCTTGGTTCCAAATGTGCCGACATGGAATTTTGTCATTCATACACTTCTGTTGATTAAATTTTAATAGAAATACTCTTTTCTCATCCAATTAATGTCTCACAAATATTTGAATTGTTATTCCATGGGCATATTTGTTATGAATATTGATGGATTATGCTATTATATGTGTTAACTTTATATATTATCACCATATTCTTGTGTATCTTGGTTGTTGAGGACAAGTTGTAGGTATATAGCTTTGGGTCAAGTGCTCAACAATGGACTTCATCAAACGTTCGAACGAGGTAGGATTTATATCTTGTCTTGTTAGCATGTTTGTTTATATAGCATACTTGAGATTAGATTTGATTTCTACAATCATTTCCATCTGTTGTGGTTTACCCCATGCCATAGAGTGATTTTCCTCGTAACATAGTACAATGTTTGTGAGACGCCAAAAAAGTCACACCCAAGCATGGGGCACACCTACCACTTGTCGATGCATCACCTCCAAGAGATCCTCTACCTGAACCATGAGAATTCTTTGCATCAAATGAGACAGGTTGCCATGCATGTTTTGAAGCACTCTCTCAACGTCTCCTCCCATTGGGTCATCCCCCTGGTTCCTTCCTCGGTGTCGTGGGAGTCCATCTGGTTGTCACGGATCCACATCTGCGTAACAATACATGTTTTAATTAGTACTTGACATCATCCAAAAATATTTTTGTTTTTTCTTTTACAAAAATACAAAAAAATGAAATATTTAAAAACTTTTTCATACCTATGTCTCCATAGGAAGAACCTGGTGGTAATGGCATGTCTGGATCTCCTATGAAGTCAATCCAAGAATAGGGGTAGTCGTCGAGAGCTATCACATGCTGACTCCACTAGAAGATAAATTCATCGTTGTAGGGTGTTGGTACCCTACCACCCCCAACCACCTCATCACCTTGGTCCACCGTGCCATGGTTGGATCATGAGGTCCATGCAGAACAATATTGACTCTATGGCCCAAGCCTGGAACCCACTCGAATAAAAAACTACATAAGATAGATGTGAACCTAAAGTTCCTCTTTCTACCTTGTTTGCAGTCTGTCAGTTGGCTCTTCATGTTGGCCAGTAGTGAGGTGCACTAGTCGTGCACCGAGTAGAATATAAGTCGCCTTGATGCTTGATGCAACGAGGCTGACCCTGTGATTTGTGCCAACACTAGGACAATGATATTGAGACTGAGGTTGTTGATCGCTCTAATTGGGAGTTGGCTCCCTACCTTCTCGATCCCTGCAACGTAGTGAGTGGCTATGTATTCCTCTATATTCAGACCACTCCCAGTTCCCTGGGATTTGAGGTTCACCACCTCACCCCAATGTGATAATCCAGTCAGAAAGTATATGTCCTCGACTTCAATCCTCAATGGTTACCCATCAAGGTCGAAGGCCTCTGTATCTGGATCCCAGTAGTTCACCAGCATCTAGAGCAGTCTCACTTGAGCCCTCATTCCTTTGAGAGCCCAAAATTGATATAGACCACATATTATTAAAGCCATTTTGGCCTCTGGATCTCTTTCTACTGCAGCATCAACCTCTTCATGCTCTCTTTCTCTGCACTCTAGCACCATCCTACAAGTTTAAAATCAAATTTTGAGTCAATATTATTTAAAAAATTCAACTCACAAACTTGTACGTGAGATGCAGTTTACACAGTCATGTATATGGATACATACACGCAGTATATTTTGATAACAGTCATGTATAGGGCTGTGTATACATGACTCGATGAATTACAGCCCGCGTACACCCTAGTTTCTAATTTACGCCTTAAAATGCTAAAAAATTGAAGCCTCAATTAAAATTTTAAACAAATAGAAATGAAGAGAAGGGAAAGAAGACTTACTTGGTCCAGACGGTTTTCAATTCTGTCACTCGTAGCTCCTGCAATCAGCGGTTGAAGATCGGAGGCAATTTGGTCCAAAATGCACTATTTGGGTAAAAAATACAAATGATATGGTAAATTAGTTATTTTCACTATTTATAGAAATGTTTTACCACTTTGCATAGTTTTTGCTAATATTTTGGCCCAGTGGACTAATAGTGCAGTGGATGGAATTTGTTTTGGTGGTTTTATCTAGGGATTCTTGCGGTTTCTACAGTCATGTCGCTCGCTCATGACTTTGGCAAGTATTTTTCGTTGACCAACATATAGGATAGGTCATCACTATAAATGTAATTCATATGCCTTAGGTATGAACCCATTTGTTAGTGACACAAAACCTTATTTTTGCCACTAGAAGTGTCGTTATTGAATGGTAGAGACTTACCAAACATGGGTGCCCTAGTTAGAACCTTTGTGCCATCTGGTGCACATGCATAGATTATTCCATAAAGACCAAAAGTCCTTTATAGTTCCAATATGACTTTGTGTTTGAGCCTCAGATTCTTACTCATGAGCATGTTGACCTATACCTTCGGGACTCCCACGAGTCTTGTTTAAGCTCTTTTCTGACTCTCTCAAAAAGCGAAAATATTGTCGAGTGAACTTGTCTCTTTCACACTCGTAAATTAGATTTGAAAGGACGTCTATTTGGTGTAAGTTTAACCCTTTTTTCATATCAAGTAGACTAAATTTATGAAAAAGGAAATTCTTTGGAGTTAAGTTGTAATTGCATCTCATTCTCTTGCTTGCAGTATTGAACCTATTGTCAGTTCCCTCTTTCGCATTATATGCCTATTACCCCAGTAGTTTGCATCATCAACCCAGCATAGGAATTTTTATATCCTTTGCAGCTTGACACCCTTTACCCTACGAGGAAACATTCCCTTGAGTGTCCATATCCTGCATGCACTTAATCGTGACACTCGTTTCCTCCTCTGTATCATAGCATTCATTTGTTTATGAAAAAACAAAAAAGGACGGGCGTGAAAAGAATATTATCTCATGTTGGCAACAGTCGTGTCGCCTTTGAATAGAGCACAAAATTTTGAGTCCATTTGTCATCCAAAGTTTTGGTTTAACATGGCCTTAGGAAGCTGAGCTCATTACTGAGAGTTTACTCCTTCGACTGGTTACTCTTCCAGTCCCTACGAAGAGTTTTATTGGTGCCTCCTGCATCACAAAGTTTCATTATCAAGTCTATGCTGTCGAAGTCCTCCATATGTCTCATGCTCTTGTTCAAAGGATGTCTATAATCCTATGTCGGCCATTTCTCAGAACTCTTGACTTTGCATGTCGGACATACCCTCAGTGTGTCTCAGAGTTACATGAATTTGTATTCCTACCATGCACCCTGGTCCTACTTTCATTATAGACAGGTAACCTTGAACCAAGCAGTCGACATCTCTTCATTGGTCACTGACTAGGGGTGTTTCCCTTGTGTTTGACGACAAGAAATCTATTCACACATTGGGATTCGGGCAGTGTCTTGGATGCTGTTATCCTTATTGGTGGTTTCCTTTCCTTTGTCAACAATTTTCATTATTGGTTGCTATTCAGAGGATATTTTTCTTGTATTGCTTACATATAGTGCATGCAAAAGACACACAGGTTCGTTGGTTCGTGAACATGTTCTTCATTCGAGTTCCTCCAAATCATCAAGATACTACTTTGTACCTCATGTTGACTGATGAGAGATGCCTTATTTTTCTCCTTTCAATGGGTCTCCTTCCATCGACTTCAACCCATCTATTCTGGAAACAAGACCTAGAGTCATACGAGTACCTAGAGGCTTGTAGTAATCAGTGGCAGGTTATCTCACCATAGACAGTTGGGAATACATCAATGTCTCTTGATCGATGGATTATTCAAGTGTTCGACCTCAACTCCTTTATTCACACTTGTAAGAATGTACTCGGTGTCTTGATACCTACTTTCATTATCGGTAGGTTGTCTCGCGTTTGTTAACGGTATACCTTAATGACCGGTAATCAAACAAAGTCTTATTGTTTGACCTCAAATCCTTTATTCACATGATGTAGACTTGATCCTTTAGCGAATTGTGTAGAAGACTTGAAGACATCAATTCATAGTCACATATTTCCTAAGTTGTTGCTATCACTCATTGGACGAGTACCTATACGACTTTAGTGATCATGGGAGATGAGATTGTACTTCATTGTACACAGATAACTTCAGATTGATTTTGAGATTGGTTTTTACTAGGCCTTGTTCGTGGTTATGATAGCCTATGGCATGTATCTACCCTTGTATTGCCTATTCATGGACATGAATAGTTGTTTGGTATATTTCCACATGGATATGTAGTGTAATTCAAATTGGCAACCATGTGCACAAAGTCATTATAGATTGTAATATTCTCGTGAGCAACTAGTTCATCCAACTGGGTCTCCATTACTCCACTTCTTGGAATTATAATGTATTTCGGCCATCGCAGATACTCCTCTGACCTCACACACTAGGGGAAATATGTTATAGCAAGATTTGCCTCACCCCATGCAACTTATAGAGAAGGCCTTTTTACATTTCCCTATGTAGACTTGAAGTCCACTTTTTGCAATTCCCTAATATAAAAAACATATGTGTCCACATATACGCACCCTAACAGTTATACAACATGTGTATATGCAAGTTGCACCATTACAACCCGCATACATCGGGTTTTGTGCCCAAAAATTAAAAAATGGTGTTGGGTTTCCATGTCACGTCATGAGATCCATGATCCTTGACCTTCCATATACTAGAAATGTTCTGACTCGGCCCTTCAATTCCACTTGAAGTCTATAAATGGGCCATATCCAAGTTGTGGAAAAGAGGAGAAGAATTCAACTTTGAGAGCAAAGTTACTCTGGAGAAATTATTCACTTCATAACGAGTCTGCATCCCTTTGTCCTTTTAAGTCTGAACACATTGTTCATCCCCCAAGCTCTTCCCTATTTGATGGAGAACCTAATTGTCTCTCTTATATGATCTTGCCTTTGGTGGAGGATTGAAGTAGTGGAGGCCCAACTGGAAGGGACTTAGTTTCTTGGTTCCGAATGTGCCGACACAGAAGTTGTCACTTGTGTTGATTACATTTTAATAGAAATAATCTTTTCTCGTCCAATTAATGTCTCACAAATATTTGAATTGTTATTCCATGGGCATATTTGTTATGAATATTGATGGATTATGCTATTATATATGAAAACTTTATATATTATTACCATATGCTTGTGTATCTTGGTTGTTGAGGACAAGTTGCAGGTATATAGCTTTGGGTCAAGTGCTCAATGGTGGAATTCATCAAACGTCTAGATGAGGTAGGATTTTAATCTTGTCTTGTTAGCTTGTTTGTTTATATAGCATACTTGAGATTAGAGTTGATTTCTGCATTCATTTCCATCTGTTGTGGTTTACCCCATGCCATGGAGTGATTTTCCTTGTAACACACTCTAATAAACATTGTTGAAGACAACACAATGATGTTGAACAAAGAACTCTTCAATCAGTGCTAACTTTCTTGCAAGTGATGCAAGATAAAGTTAGACTTCTTCAAGTTCAATCCCAACTATTGAATCATGGAATCATGGATCTCAAAAATCAACAACCAGTGAATTGATCTCAACTAGTTTTTGTCCAACACAACCCTCTCTATGATGATGTTGATGATGATTATCAACAATTAGTGAAGGAGAAACTCAAAAAGACAACTCCAAATGCAGATGTTGGTGTGCGATTGTAAGACCCTAGGTTTAAGTTATCTTAGCCAACAAAACCCTTCAGACACTGGCCCTTTCAGTATCACCTACATGCAAATGAAGTCTCACCTGAGGCATCTATTGGGGCTGCAAGAACCGAGTTTCTGCATTAGTGAGGGAATGGGAGGAGATCATCTTATTCATTCTTACTTATCTTTTCTGTGCACATTATCCTGTATTTATTCGTCCTTGGTTACTCAATGAATTTAGTATATATTACCATTATACTGCAGATTGTAACATACCCCATTTACTGTAACATCCATAACTATTGCGTAGTGATCATATAGTAGACAACTCTAGTCTAACATGCATAAAGAGAATATTCATGACCAATCACATAAAATACAAGTAAACACAGTAGTTAACGTGGTTCACCCAACTTTGGGCTACGTCCACAACGACTAGATTTTTTATTATTCTTTTTTTAATCGTATTAGGCTGCGCACTGCGCTTACAATAGAGATATCAAGATATCTATCTTTTGTCTTTCCTAAATGCTCTGCAGTGCAATCCTCTCTCTGCAATGTTTGTTCTCCACTCAGACATAGAATTTCTCCCGCATACTCAGTCTATTCTCTCACTCTCCTCATGAACATAGAATAGAACATATCAACACTCACGAACAAACCCATATTCTACTTGACCCATTACATATTTATACTTGGATTCTATGTCCCAAAACCCTATTTTTCTTATCCCAGAAACCCAATTACATCATGAAAACTTATGTTGACTTGTTATTGGGGCCTACTTTTCCTGCTTTTACACTTGTATGTTGCTTTTTTACTCCTAATTGTCATTATTCCTACTTCTGCACATCTTTCTTCTTTTGGCATACCGAACTACTATCCTTCCTTTTCACCTGCTTTCCTCTCTTGCTTTCTTCTTTTCTTTATTATTTGTTTTATTCTTTGTTTTATTCTCTTATTTATTATCTGCTAAGTATGTTCTTACTGCGGACTTCCGAGCCTGCATGTGCTTTTACTGCGCACTCCACTCATGCCATGTATTCTTTCTTTTGTTGTTGCACATATCCTCCATACTTGAGATTTTTATGAAAACTAAATCCAAAATGCTTGTATAACAGACCCCCAACACTCACATGTGGCTCGTCCCAAGCCACTCAGGCATGTTGCACGTTCCTACAAACTTCTAAGAGATTTTAAGAGGCATCCTTTGCTGTCTTAACTTCCTTTATTATTTTTGCCTATGTTCTCAAAATTTCTTCTACACCCTGCACAGTCAAGGTCGTAAGCTTCTCTTCTATGTTGTGCGTTGCTTACTCTATGTTGGGTATGGTTCATCTTTGATTCGGATATGTATGCTATGTATTCTCACAACTCTAAGTAATTTCAAATAACCTTCCATGTCGAGCCCTTCTACGATTTTATCACCCTTCGTCAGCTGTATAATTGCTTTTGCGCCCAACGGAAGTGTCGAATCCGGTCAAAATCTGTCATTAATACTTCCTTATTGTGGCATTGATACCAAATCCTCTACCTGATTTTTCCTTCGATTTGACAGTCTGTCCCGATCCTCGACGATGCCTTTTATTTATGTCTACACCTTTCCAGTACGTTTCGTCATTTATGGATTTTAAACTCTCATTTATGTGCTATAATGCCCTTAATGATTCTTGTTTCACACTTGAATTTTACGTGCACTTAACGAACTTTGTGTTGTTTCTATGATATGTGTGAGACACCCTTTTTCTGCACGATACTTCTCCTTGTTTACCTTTGTATTTCTTCTTGTTTTTCGACTTTTTATTTTTTTTCTTCCTTTTTCTACTTTTTGTTTGTGTTTTTGTATTTTATCTCCCTACTATAATACAACTACTATGATACATGTCTTCTTGCATAGTTCAAGTTAATGCATAGACGATCAATCGTATAGATTTTCAGTTGACTCCCATTCACCATTCCTCCCAAGGTTTCTCCACTCAACGTTTCCAACTACACAGAACCTGCCTCTGTCATATGTTGAATTACATAGGGTCCCAACAAATGCATTTGAAACTTTTGTGGATGCTACATGAACTTACTGTCGTAGAGTAATATTAAGTCCCTCCGTTGAAACTTTTTTTGTTTTGTATGTCTAGCATGCCATGCATTTTCCCTTACCTTATGAACTTGTTGGTGGAAGCCTACAACAAATCAATCTTCCTCAAGTTGTACTAACTGTGACAATCTCTCTTCTACTGTGCGAGAGTCTAAAAGATCTGTAATCGTTGTAAGGCACAAGTTGGGTAGAACAAACTCCATTGCCATCTTTTCTTCTTGGCCATAGACCCACCTAAAAGGTGTTTTCCCTGTCAACGTGTTGCTTGTAGTCTTGTATGCCCATAATACTACAGGAACCCTTAAGTCCCAATCATCTCGCCCTACGTTGAAAATCTTTGTCAAATCATTATCCAAAAATTTATTAAAATCTTCTATTGTCCCATTGACCTGAGGATGATACAAAGTACTCCTTTGATGATAAATTTGAAATTCCTCAGTCAATGTTGCAATTGTCTTATTCGGGAAGTGTGTTCCTTGATCACTGAGTAATATGCACATACATCCAAATTGTGTGACTACATTCTTAAATAGAAACCATGCAACCGTCTTCATGGTGTAGTCTATGACTATTTCTACTTCTACCCATCTGGTCAAATACTATGTCCCAATGATTATGTACCTAGCTCTTGATCTTCTTGTTGATGGATTGATTGGTCCAATAAAGTCTATTTCCCATTTATCAAACACTTGTAATGTAACGTGTGTATGTAAAGGCATCTCATCCCTCCTAGATCTCTTTCCCACCCTTTGACAAGCATTGCATGCATGAGAGTATTCTTTAGCATCTTTGTGAAGTGTGGGCCACCAGAGCCCTGGCACAAAATATTTTTTGCAGTTTCTTTACCTGCATAATGTCCTCCTACAATCCCTTTGTGCACTTCTGTGAGTATCATGGTCCTTTCATGTTCCAACACACATCATCTCACTATTCCATCTGCACCTAACTTGTATAAGTTCCCTTTGTAGGCGGAGCCATTCTGTACTTAGAAACTGTACGATGTTTGTGAAGTAGTCATCCACCATTTTAACTACAAATAATTGTGCATCTGGCAAGTTGTCATCTATATTTCCTACATCTTCTCCTAATAGTATGTGTTATAAGTGATCAGGTCCTACATTCAACTTTCCTAGCTTCACAACAACATCAAAGTCAAATTTCTAAAATAACAATAACCACCTACATATTCTCCCCCCCAACACTGGCTTGTTCACTAAGTATTTTAGTGCATAATGGTCTATATACATCCTAAAGTGAGAACCAAATAAATATTGTCGAAACTTATGTAGTGCATATACCATTTCCAATCCTTCTCATTCGATGGTAGTATAATTATTATTATGGATAACTTCCTACTTGCAAAATCAATTGGGTGATCCATGTCTCCTTCCCCTGGTTGAGATAGTATTGTGCCCAAAGCTATGGAAGACACATCTACATGAACATGGAACTCCTTGCAGCCAGGGAAGATCAAAATTGGAGAAGTCACTTATTTTTTCTTAAGTGTATCCAAACCCTTCTGACAGTCCTCATTCGACTGGAACTTAGTTTCCTTCTTCAACAACTTCTCCACATGTGTTGTAATATGTGCATAATATTTGATGAATTTCTTGTAATACCTTGTGTGACCCAAATTTTCCCTCATATGTCTGACTGATGTAGGTGTTTGTAAATCCATAATCACTGCAATCTTGGCAGGATCCATTAATAATCCATGCTTGCAGACCACGTGGCCCAATAAAATTCCAAAAGGTGTGCAAAAAATACATTTCTTCAAATTCAGCGAAATATGACATTGTCTACACCTATCCGATATTAACTTGAGTACTTCTATGTGATATTTTAGTAAAATAAACATATTATAATCATCTAAGTATACTTCAAGGAACTTATGAATAATTTCCTTAAAAGTTGCAACCACGACTCTTGAAAAAATTACAAGTGCATTCTTCAGTCCAAAGGGAATCATTGTGTATTGATAACTTCCCCACTCTATCGCAAAAGTAGTCTTATACATGTCTTCCTGCACAATTTTGATCTAATGGTACCCTTAGAACCCATCTGTGAAAGAATAGGCCTCCTTCCCTCCTACATTCTCCAGTACCTCATATGTGAATGGTGTTGGAAATGGATCATGTAGACATGCATCATTCATCTTCCTCAGGTCTACACAAATCCTAATTCCTCTTGTTTTCTTATCCTGTACCACCATTGGACTTATCCACTCTGATTCCACCACTGCTTCGATGATCCTTGCATCCAACATCATGTATATCTATGCTTTCACCTTCTCTTTATACTTTGGATTTAACCTGTAGGGTCTCTATCGCACTAGTTTCGCTCATGGTTTCAACGGGATCTTCATCTCGCCTAAATCCCCAACCATCCCCTTCATTTATGAGAATGTATTTGGGAATAGATCTTGATACTCACGCAATAAATCTACAATCTTCTCCACAGTTTCATTACTCCAATAATCTCCTATTTGCGCAAACTTTGGATTATTTGTCGTCCCGACGTTTACTTTCTACGTCTTTATTGGTTGTGTATACGCAACAGATTCAAGCTCTAGCCCTTCTATTGCACGCTCTCCCTCATTTTTGGGTACTTGCACATTTCTTGGATATTCCTCATATTGTTCTTCTTTCACGACATTGTAACACTCCAGTAATTCATGGACAATCATCGAAGCTCTGTGCACACTACACATTGGTACCACCTCCATCGACCCTTCTTCTAAGAATCTCTTGGTTCGAATAACCTATAACGTTTCATCTGTTGATGGAGATTTGTGTTCAAAATTAAATGTTACCTTGAACATTTGAGTCAACTCATCCCAATTTTGTGTTTCTCTGTGCATTTCCAGTTCCAAGTACCAGTTCTTCTGAATTGTATCCAGGGTATGTATAAACTTGTGTATCAATTCCTCCTTTGGTGTCAAACTCCATATGTTTTTGCACCAATCCACATGATCTACTGGATTACTTACCCTTGTACACCTCTGCATAATATTCTCTAACTTGGTACCAAATATCACATTCATTAGTCTCCCACACTGTGACCAATCTGCCATCCCCTCTTTATGTGCAGTCCACTATCTAGTTGGAGTATCTTTCAGGACAACATCTAGTGCAAACAACCTTTGTTGTTCGAGTACCTACAACTCAAATTCCTTTACAAACAAGTTTATGTTAGTGAATTCATCATACATGGGTGGATCACATAACTCCATTCCAATCCAGGGAAATGATCGAGTCATGTGTGCACATCGTATAGTTTATACTTCATGCTTTTGTTGTTTCCAATATTCTATATCTTCCTCTGAATTTGATGCACATGAACTAATACTTCTCCAAATTAGCACACCATCCACAGTAGGGTTAACATAATCATCCATCCCCGTAGTCATATTATACAAGTTATCAATTTTGTTTCCTCTCATTGGATCTATGTACCTCTTCCCTTCCATTGGATCCAATGGTGCAGTAACCTTCAAGTCTCCTACCTCAAATGTCGTTTCCATCCTCTTCAAATTAATAATCACATGATTATCAAATTCCCATTCAATTCCCATCAGTGTTGGGTATGTTTGACTATAGTCCACAATCTCAATGACTTCAAAGTCTGCTACACTGCACACTCCATCTATATTCACACGTACTCTTGTCAATCGACCAATTGGTACTATCTTGTGTTGGTTTTCCAACCTTAATTGAAAAGGAGACCAGATTAACTTAGGTTTCCCCATCATCTCCCAGTTTTGTTTTAGTAACACATTCACATCATATCCCAAGTCCAAGATAACATTATCCACATCATATTCCCCAATCTGCGCAATTAATCTGAATTCTCCCTTGGTCCTCTTTTTGCACAGTACCTAATTCACTACCCTCTGTGCAATAGGAGTTTCCCTTCCTTCCACACAATGATCAATCATTTTGTATAATGCATTCAACATAGTTTCATCTTTTATTAACTCTATGCAACTCCTTAAGAATTCTCTTAGAGTACTTACCTTCCCAATTAGCTTCTTTGGCATAGTGCGATAAAAAACACGAGGCGTTGATGATGTTGATGCTACCCAATCCGGTCCTAGTATCTATTTTCTTTCCCTCTGATACATCTCCTTTTCTTGCTAAGGGTCGAATGTTGGCATAGGTCCTATTGATTTCCTTACCCATTTATCAACCTACTTTGCTCCATCCATTGCATACACCCCTATTCTAGTTCCTCTGTGCATAACAATTGTTATTCTAGGTCCTTCATTGTTTGTCTCGGCTGATATCTCTTGTACATTCCGATTTGGATTTTGGTTTGGATTCCCTCTTTCCTACCACTTCGCAAGTAGTTGAGGATAGTCTTCTGTCGCATGATCCAATGCTCTACAATATGTGCAGGTTGTACAAGGGTTTGGGAAGTCACGAGCTAAGTGTACTGGTTGATTACAATTGTAACATATTATCGTTCCTCTTCCTCTGCCAAAATTTCCTCTGCTTCAACCTCTGCCAAAATTTCCTCTGTTTCCTAGACTAAATCCTCTCTAATTATTATATTGTGGACCACCTCCTTTTTTCGCAACATTATCCTCCTGGATCTTGTACATATCTAAAGTGTGCTCTCTCATCAAATTTAATGTGTGATAATCCTTCTCCTCATGTTCGAATGACTTGCAGAAGTTGCAAAATAAGTTCCTTGGCGTACTCTGATATTTCTGCAGTAATGGACACTTAGTCGGATGATGTCCCCATTGCGTACATATTTCACAATATCCCCCTCCTGGTAATGGATTTAGTTCTCCAGTCACCAAATATTGCGCGAATGTTGGGCATTCGTCCTTATGGTGGCCTTCAATCCTACACTTAGTACACCATACTTGTTCCCATTTTCCCTTCCCTTTTTTTAAGCTCTTCCAGTTGAATTGTCAAGGTAGCTAACTGTGTCTATACTTGCGCCATCCCTCCATTGTCTCCTATTGGGGATGCTTCCAATTTCATTGCAATATACAAATATTTAGGTTGTGACACGGCCTTCTGTTGAATCAATGGTCTGCGAATGTGTGGTAGAAGTCCTAAATAAACCATTATTGGTGTTGTTGATTAGAGATTTGGAATGTCAGTCTACCCATCAGATCCTTAAAATGTTGGTCATAATCCCAGACTAATTCAGTCTACACCTATTTAATTTCCTTCAACTATGTAATGTACTCTGACTCAAACTTTGGCTTCTTGAACTCTTTCAACAATGCTTTTCTAATTTCTGCTAACAGCCTGGCTTGTCCTGTAGAAGTGATACGTTGCAGTTTCATGTACCAGACTAATGCACAACCCCTAAATGTTGTTTCCAACTGTGCAACCTTTGCAGCCTCATCTTAGACATTCTTTGCAGCCTAAATTGTCTAACAGAAAAATAGATGGTGTTTTGGATCCTCTGACCCAACTCCTTAAAACTCAGGCAACTTGAGGGTGTTGTCTACCCTTTCCATGTTGCTTTGTGTAATACATCCTTTAAGCGATGTTGGTTGACTCTGGCTCTGCGCGCTGCTTCCACTTATCTGATTTTTACTACTTTGTCCTCTCTTTCTAACTATGAGTACTTTTGGCAAATCCTTGAATGTGATCTTTGATCTAGGTGACGCACATAGGGTTGTGGAATCGACACAGGATCCTATCTGAGTAGGACTTACCAACTCTTCTATTATAGGACTGAACTGAGAATTATCTTCCTCTCCTTCTACGTACGGTATTTCTACAATCTAGACAATTGTGCAGGTTTCTCTTCCCTCAAGCTCACTGTTCCACTCTCCTTTCTCAACCCCATTCTCTCGCCTCTTATACCTTCTTCCACTGTGAATTACTCCAAACCTGTCTTCTTCTTCTTATACCGCTTCTTCAGTTCTCTGCATCCTCATTCCCTCTCTTCCTTCATTCTTTCCTAACTTCATATGATCCTCTTGTCATCCCCTTATCCCCCTATGTGCATAAATCCGTTTACAAATTTGACTCCATTGTCTGTACACACTTGTCGCACAACAACATCTTTATCCACGTACCCAATGATTTCATGAACCTTCCACACAGACCTTTGAAGAAATCCCTCTCTGTAACACTGTATGACTGGGTACAATCCACTGCAAATTCTGTAATATAACATCCCAATATACTCTCCAACTAGATATCAACTGCACAAGACATATTATTACTTAGAAAGTTCAACTTCTTTACCAACTCAGGAGTCCAGTTCCTTGGTGTTGCGGTTCGGTGCCTTCCAATATTCTCCACTAATATTTCTAACCACTCAGTTAGAAAAATCAGAAACTCACCAAAGAAAATCTCATGCAACTCTGTGTACACATACCTTTTCATCCATTTCTTGTCACTCATTTGAGGGTTTCTATTCTCTTTTTGAGCAAATTGTCATTCCTTCCCTTCTAGCCACTCTGAGATATCTTTCTTAGTCGACCTCCAAAACATTCCCTCGATCATAGATTTTGGGTCTTGGAAACAAAACCATTTGTTGGCTCACAGTTGTAAGACCCTAGGTTCAAGTTATCTTAAACAACAAAACCCTTCAGACACCAATGCTTTCAGCATCATCTGCATTCAAGTGAAGTATCGCCTGAGGCATCTATTGGGGTTGTAGGAACCAAGTTTTTGTAGTAGTGAGGGAATGGGAGGAGATCATATTATTCATCCTTACTTATCTGTTCTATGTGCATCATCATGTATTTATTCTTCCTTGGTTACTCATTGAATTCAATATATATTACCATTATACTACATATTACAACATACCCCATTTATTGTAACATTCATAACTATTATGCAGTGATCATATAGTAGACAAATCTAGTTTAACACGCATAAAGAGAATATTCATGACCAATCACATAAAAGACAAGTAAAAACAATAGTTAATGTGGTTCACCCAACTTTGGGCTACATCCATAATGATTGACTTCTTTATTATTATTTCTATAATCGTCTTAGGTTGCGCACTGCGCTTACAATAGAGATATCAAGATATCTCTCTTTTTATCTTGCCTAGCCACTTTGTAGTGCAAGCCTCTCTCTACAACTCTCTTTCTCCACTCAGACATAGACGTTCTCCCTCATAATCAGTATATTCTCTCACTCTCCTCACGAACATAGAATAGAACATATCAGCACTAGCGAACGAACCCTTATTCTACCCGACCCATTACATATTTATACCTGGATTCTACAGCTCAAAACCCTATTTTGCTTATCCTAAAAACCCAATTACAACTCAGTCTAACTCATGACAACTCGTGTTGACTTGATGTTGCAACTTACTTTTAATTATTTTACCTCTGCATCTTGATTTTTTACTCTTGACTCTCGTTCTTCCTTATTTTTCACGTATTTCTGCTTTTGGCATGTCGATTTGCTATCCTTCCCTTTCGCATGCTTTCTTCTCTTATTTATTCTCTGGTAAGTATGTTCTTATTGCGCACTTCCGAGATTGCATGTGCTTTTACTATGCACTCTGCTCATGCCTTGTCTTCTTTCTTCTGTTGTTGCGCATATCCTCCATACTTAGGATTTTTATGAAAATTGAATCCAAAATGCTTGTCGAACAACAGATGAAGATGAAGTTGTTCATGAACCTATATTTCAAGAATTTTATTTTGAGTTCAATGAAGAAAACCTTTCAATGATGCAACAACATGCAGTAAACCAAATTTCACATATGTTAAAGAAACATGTTGAGAATACTCTTTCCAAGCCCATCATCAGACCTTGGGAAGAAATCAACAATAACAAGCATTGAACATGACTTGGATATGACAATGAAGTTACCTTTCATATTCTCGATTATTCCAAACCTATCCAGATCCAAAGTGTTGGATTCCTTCAATAAGTCTCAACTTCATCTGTTTTAGTTCAACAACATAATGCTAAGTGCCAACATTGCAATCGAGTTGGTCACATGGAGAATCAATGTTTTGATCTCCATCCTTGTCAACATTGTGGCAAGCATAACCATTATTTAGATAGATGTTCAACACTGAAGAAACCTACAAGATTGAAGATTCACTATGAGTGGATCAATCCTTGGTAGTGGTCATATACAACCAAGCAATAATATAATTCTTACCATAGAATTCAATCTTGAGTAAAGAATAATATTGCAACACACAACCCTTTTTTGTACTTGACATAAGGGTATATGAGTCCAAAGTCATCCACTTATGGCGTATCTTTTAAGCATGGCCCTCACAGGATGAGATAACATGTGGTTGTTTCCACATTCCCATTTTGCATTGTACACAAATGGAGTAAGTATGGTACTCTCTTCATCCCAAAGGGGGGAGTACAATTATGTAACTCTTTTGTACCTTAAGAGGGGGAGTTCAAAGATCAAGTGAAGATAGTTCAAGAAATCACTTGAAGTCTCTCATTTGAGCTGACAAAGGGGGGAGTTGATGATGGAATTGAGATGGTTTTCAGACTAAAAGTTTCAACAACAACAAACATCGAATATGCCATATGGGAATAAAATTTACCAGATAGGAAACTCCAGTCTGTACATGGCAGACTTTGGCAGAATTATGGTTCAATGACTTGCAAATGAATCATACACACCATACATTTGGATGTTGTTGGACACATAAAAGTGTCAAAATTGGTTAATGGTCATCCAAAAACCATCAGATACATGGTAGCAATTGGTTATTGGTCATCCAAAATACTACATGTTCACCAATTAGTAGAAGACATCAGATTCTTCTAGCTCAAATACTTGGGAAAATGATAAAATTGTCAAGCAATCAGGGAATGTTCAAATATTACAGTTGTTCACTTGTGTATCTTATATCTTTTCCATTTCATTTCAGATGAACCATTCAACATCTAGATTGGTGGTTTTTCAAGCAGTTCTTCATTTAGCCTCAACTAAGGCGTTTCAGTATGAAGACTTGGAAATGATACTAATTTATGCTTAATTGTTGGTATTATTGATGGGACTTGTGATTGAGGGGGGAATGTTAGYCTATGGATTACCTTACCAATCACTAAGTCTAAGTGTCACCYATATTTGTATTATTCATTTAGGATATTAGTAATATATCCTCAAGTGTTTACTAATGAGTTAGTTAAGATTGCCTAGCCTAGTTATCATGCATGATTTTAGGATCTAGAKMAAATMTCTCTATGAGGTGGCATCACCCATAGTACTATAAATATGTACCATTGGTTTGAATACAATAGATTTGGCTATGGATCCTTTTCTGTCATATTGTTGTTGTTGTCAACAGTTTATCAAAAATAATTTGTGAACTGTTGCAAGATATTGTACATCATTGTCATGAATGTTCGTTGTAGCATTAGTCAAGACAAAAGGCATGACCAACCATTAAAAACGAGATACTTTAGAATTGAAGGTGGTTTTCCATACATCTATTTTCTCAGTTGGTAGTGGTCATCAACAACCAAGCGATAGTATAAGTCTTACCATAGAATTCAATCTTGAGTAAAGACTAATCTTGCAACACATAGCCCTTTTTTGTACTTGACATAAGGGTAATGAGTTCAAAGTGGTCCCCTTATGGTATATCTTTTAAGCATGGCCCTCACGAGATGAGATAACATGTGGTTGTTTCCACATGCCCACTTTGCATTGTACACAAATGGAGTAAGTATGGTACTCTCTTGATCCCAAAGGGGGGAGTACAATGATGTAACTCTTATGTACCTTAAGAGGGGGAAGTTTAAAGATCAAGTGAAGATGGTTCGATAAATCAGTTGAAGTCTCTCATTTGAGTTGAAAAAGGGGGGAGTTGATGATGGAATTGAAGATGGTTTTCAGACTGAAAGTTTCGACAACATGTCAACAACAAACATCAAATATGCCAAATGGGCATCAAATTTACCAGATGGGAAACTACAGTATGCACATGTCAGACTTTTGTAGAATTATGGTTCAATGACTTGCAACTGAATCATAACCATGATACATTGGGATGTTTTTGGACACCTAAAAGTGTCAAAATTGGTTAATGGTCATCCAAAAAAAATAAGATACATGGTATCAATTGATTAGTGGTCATCCCAAACCATCGATTTAGAGAGCACTTTCAGTGATACACTGATAATAGAGTGGTGATACTACATGTTCACCAATTAGTAGAAGACATCAGATTCTTTTAAGCTCAAATACTTGGAAAAATGATCAAATTGTCAAGCAATCAAGGAATGTTCGGATATTACATTTTTTCACTTCTGTATCTTATCTCTTTTCCAGTTCATTTCAGATGAACCATTCAACATCCAGATTGACGGTTTTTCAGGCAGTTCTTCATTTAGCCTCAAATCATGTGTTTTAGTATGAAGACTTGGAAATGATACCAATTTATGCATAATTGTTGGCATTATTGATGGGACTTGTGATTGGTATCAGAGATTTTGGTTTTGAAGGTTTGACAGGAATTGCAAGCATTGGATTCTCACCAGAGCCAAACTCAAGCGAGGAGAAGGCCAAATTGAGGCTTTTAATCTAGAGATTCAAAGGAGACCTCGTAAACAAGAGATGTCTTCACGGAGGAAGCTAGTTCCTTATGCATCTGAGGATGATTTCTTCAAGGAATTTCGATTGATGAAATCCATGGTAGAGGAGCTTTACCATGAAAGAGGACAACGAAGAATTTCAAAGGTTGAAGAAGGTGAATCTTCAATAAGAGCATAAGGAGGAGTTGAAGGTGTTGGATCTTCAGAACCTTATTTCCCTTCATCCTCAACATCTACAAGTGAAGCAAGTGTACATTCCTGCAAGGATAATCAACCTAAAAAAACTCATCAGTCTTCTTATATGCCTTTCTTAAAGCTTGATGTAAAATTTAAATTACCCACTTATGATGGTGAATTAAATGCAGAAAAGCTAGATAATTGGGTTAGACAGCTTGAAGTATGTTTCACAATACAAAGGATTGTTTATGATGAAACAATGATCCAACTTGCTAGTCTCAAATTGGGAGGCACAACTCTCATATGGTGGGAAATAAAAACTAAATATGATCTCAGGAAAATTGGTAAAACAATCTCTTCCTGGAATAATTTTGTTACTGCATTGAAGAAACAATTTTATCCATTAGCATACATGCAACAGGAAATGATGAATTGGAAAATTTTAAGGAAAGCTGAAGGTCAAAGTGTACAAGAGTATACTCAAGCATTTCATAAGAAAGCATTAATATTGGGCATTCCTTTATATACACAGGACACTTCTAAAATATATTGGTGGTCGGCATTCTTATCTCAAGCATACTATTCTTGTGTTAAATCCTTCTAACTTTGATAAAGTATGTGTACAAGCCATTCATATTGAATCAGGTAAAAGGAATGTTAGTGATGGTGTTTCTACCGATGCCTTACAAGGAAAGGATTCGGGGAAAAGAAAAGAGAAAGAGATGAAGACAACCACAATGAAAAAGGAGAAGCCTTCTTGCAAGCACTGCAAGAAGGAAGTCCATGATGAAGATCATTGTTGGATCTTACATCCTTATTTGAAGCCAAAGAAGTATGACAATCAAGGGAGAAATAAGACCACAACTGCAACAGTTCATGTGGATCTAGGATCAGACTCCGATGATGAGACTAAAATTGTAGCTATGGGAATCCAAGGTATAACTTATGTTGCAAGTACTAGCTCTTCTAAATCAGATGTTTTAAATGATGAGTGTAAAAGGAGTGAACTTTTCCACATAAGGGTCATAACAAATAATGTAAAAGTTGATACTCTTGTAGACAGTGGATCACAAGCCAATCTAATTAGTGAAGAGGTTGTAAATAATTTGGGACTTGAAACTAAGCCACATCCTATACCATATCCATTGGGATGGGTACGTGGTGATAATAATTTGCAAGTAACCAAGCAATGTAAAATTAAGTTTGCAATCACTTCTAATTATGTTGATGAAGTAGAGCTTGATATAGTTCCACTGGATATATGTGGAATTGTCCCGAGAAGAACATACCTTTATGATAGAAAAGCCATATTCTACAGGGAGGAAAATACATATTGCTTCAAAAAAGATGGGAAAGAGTACATTGTTCATGCTCATCGCATGAAAACTGGCAGGTCTTTTGCAATTACAGGGCAGTTAAAAAGAATGGTAAATGAAAGCAAGAGTTTAACACTTATGTCTGTAACAAATCAGAAAGAAAGTGATGCTAAACATGAAATGGTTAAGTATCTTTCTAACAATCATGAAATGTCACAAGAAGTACAACATGAGGTTCAACTGCATACTTTGGTTATTGTTCATGTTCAGAAGAGGAAGCATGTTTTTTCAGTCGCATTCACATATTCAGTATTGTTGTTTAGTTTGTTGCTATTCAGTGGTGTATGGTTGGTACATGCGACAACAAATGTAGATGATTGTGAAATAGATGGGATGATTACTTTGATAAACAATGCTATCTCCTTTTTCATGTTTGTTGTGGTCAGTCCGGTGATTATTTTCCAAGCAAAAATGATGGATGATACAAGACAAGTGGGGAGGCAGTACCTTCACTTCTTACCTGTGTAAAACCAGGATTTTGGTGGTCCAAAAGCTTCCAGTGGGGAGGCTTGATCTAGGAGGATCCGAAATGCTAAAAAAATAAAAGTTCTCCAATTCTCATTAAATCTACACCATCGCGAATTGCTCGTCACAAGATTTCCGGTGGCGCAAACAGATCGAAAAACGGAGAACGTATGCAAAAGTTATCGCAATCTGAAGTTTGGGTCAAACAGGTAAAAAGTCAATAGTTAAAGTGACACGTGGCATCTTCAATATGTGACACTTGGAAGATTATGTGATCGACAAGTGGTAGCTCTTGCAACCGACACATGGCATTTCAGATCTCGACATTTGGTAGTTTTTTATGTTGACAAGTGGCAAGGGGTGATTGGTCCACATGGTATGGTTTTGGCCAACCATGGCATGACAAATGGCCCAATCATAGGGTGCCACATGTCACCATGGATAGGGCCTAAAAGGGACGAATGAAAAATGTTATACTCCATGGGAATCGAACCCATGACCTATCAATATAAAAAAGTGCCAGCACTAATGCACTAGCCACAAAAGCAAGCACTTCACTTTATAAAATTACCCACTTTTCAAAAATTAAACATTAAGCACCTTTTCATCATTAAAACCTCTCATTTTCAGATCAGGAATTGAATATGGTTGTTAGACCGAAAGTTTTGACAATGAAAAACATCAATAATGCCAGATGGGCATCAAATTTACGAGATGGGCAACTAGAGTCTGTATATGGCAGACTTTAGCAGAATTATGGTTCGAGGACTTGCAATTGAGTCATACACATCATACATTGGGATGTTGTTGGACACCTAAAAGTGTCAAAATTGGTTAATGGTCATCCAAAAACCATCAGATACATGGTAGCAATTGGTTAGTGGTCATCCCAAATACTACATGTTCACCAATTAGTAGAAGACATCAGATTCTTCTAGCTCA
>SNQJ01S0083002.1:44361-78709 GCA_010110895.2 Picea sitchensis
GCAGAACAACTACACCTCGGCCTTCGACCCTTCATGGGTATCTACCTGTCTTAGGTGTAGCAACACTTGACTTGGAGGATCTCCAAGTTCCCTGTTTCGCAACTTCTTTAGTTTGAAAACGTGAGAACCAAATAATGCGGAGTTATTTGGATGCCTACCCCTGATATCCTACCTAGACTAAAAAAATTCTTTTGGCACCTCCCGTGGAGGAAAACTTAGTGTGTTTTTAGAAAAAAATTAGATGTGGTGGGCTGAGAGATTTGGGGTGTGAACCAATATCGTTTGAATTAAATGGTTGTGGATAATTTCCAAAGAAATAGTGGGGCATTTCGAAATTCCTTTGGAGTAAACCTACTTCAACCTCCACTATTCAAAATGGAAATTATGTGTGTGTGGAGTGACTTTGTGTGCAAGCAAGTGTAAAAGTGTGCCAAGATTTTAATAAGTTAAGTGTGAGATTGCAACATGTGGACTTCCTGTGGTCCTTAAAAATCTTATTTACCTAGCTTACTATGTATCATTGGTACAACCTTGCGGAATATTAAAATCCCTAAAGAACTAGCAATGTGGACATATGGGTCCTTTACAAATCCTTTAAACTCCCTAAATGTTGTTTACACTAAGAAAGATTGGAAACTATCCTAGATTGCAAGCATGTGGAAATGTATGGGCCCGTTACTTTAATCTTTAAACTTCCCTAGATTGTGATGTAAACTAAGAAAGCGATTTCAAGAAACTATCCTAAGTTTGCAACATGTGGGCATGTATGAGCCCTTACAAAACTTTAAGATTATTTCAAAAAACTAAGAGGAACCCTAGGGGGGCTTTGTCCTCTTCTAAAGATTTTTTTTAAGGGAGATGAAATGTCCCTTTAACCACCTTTCTGATTCCCAAGATCACACTAGGGTGTGAGGAAAGAGCATACTCGAGGGTCAAAGTTAACTTCTAGTCCCAATGTAAGTGATTTATGTATGATAGCAATAACCTCAACTTAAAATTTTATGAGCCAAATAAGCCATCCATGTGGCAACAAAGAAAAAGAGGATAATATTGGTTATTTTTACCCCCTAAGTGCCTATGTTATCTAACCTTTCATATGGGAAAGGACTCTAAGTGGAGTGTAGTTTCCTTACAAAGTGCATGAAAACAAAAATATGAAGGCTAGGGGCCTTCAAACCATCATGAAAACCCTTACAATTTTGAAAAACGGGATATATGCGCAGGTTACAACTCTGGCAAGCACGTAGCGCGCACACAATGCAGAGTGTAAAGAAGCTTGTGGCGCACAGAGTGCGTATCTGTGGGCAAGAAAATCTATGCACTTCTTGTCACACGTCGGGGGAGAAATTTCCAAGTGAAATACTCCTTCCCCAACTCTGAATTTTGACTTTGGCAGGTTGGGCTAGGCCTATTTTGGTACCTACAAGACGAAACAATCAAAATGAAGTGCTCTCTAAGCTCAAATAGGGAGGAATTTGATATCGATCCCCAGTATGGTCGCCAATCTGTTGTGTTGGTTTTGTCACTTGGGTGAGAAAAACAAAAACACTTGCATGTCTAGATGAGCATGCTAGACAAAATAGTAGTTTGTGAGTGGGTTAAGCAAGCCAAACACATGTATAAACTAAGAAATAAACTAAAACAACTAAGAAATAAATATTAGAAAGCATGAGAAATTCAGAACCATGAAAATTAAACAATGACCAACATAATGCTACCAATGGATCAATAGATTAGTAGGAAAAACATCGTAGAGAAAAATAGGGACTTATGAGTCCCCTCTTCCTCCTTGGGAGGGATCTTGAGTTCCCTAATGGAGAGCTCTTCATACAATGGAAGAAATGACAAATGGTGAAGAACAACAATGCCTATTCCCTCAAGAGGTGAGTGGAATGGCCTATTGTAATGATGCTTGAAGGCTCCAAAGAGAAAAGAGGATTCTCAAGGGAGAATTCTTGCAGCATAACAATACTATGAAGATCTTGGTTTCTTAGTGCACCCATGGCTCTTATTTATAGCATTCATACATGGAAAATTGTAATTGTTTCATAATGTGAACAAGGGGCCTTTTAGGGCACCCTCTAGTCCTTGACCAGCCTCCCATTCGGATTTCGCTCAGATATGAGGGTCAAATCATGTTAGGGGTTGGTCCATAAGTGATTGAGGGGCCGACAAGATCCATAAATGCATCATTCATAGAAGTGTGTGGCTTTTCTCGTACACAGTCGTGCACTTTCTGCATTGCGTGCGTTGAGGGTTGTGTTGGCCCGCGCACACTGCGCACTGTGTGTGCGCTTCCTTTGGTGAATCTGCGCATTTCAATTTTTGACCCAATTGTATAGTATTTTTTTTTCCTTTTGAATGCATTTCAGTGCTATAGGTGGACTAATTGTTGTTGGAATTGATGTGTTTCCTTAATCATTTGCGTGAAATGTTGCAGATGATTTTTCAGTGATAATAGCATGTATATCAGCGACCTCATCCATGGGCTCAAGGATTTTTTGGTCTCCCCAGGTTAGAGTGTTGCCCATGCTTCCTATCGTATATATTTTCTCTAGGACCGGATCTTGTACTTCTTTGATAGGGGAAACTTTTGTGTGTTCTAATGGCTCGACCTTCATCTGGGGTTCATCGAATAGTGAGGTATCGACCTTAATTGGAGAGACAGTCACAGGCTCAATACTTACTTGGTGATCAATTGTTGAGGTGTCGATCTCTAGCTGTTGCAATTCCTCTTCTTGTTCACCAGAACCTAGTTCATCCCTGGAGTTGTCTTTTGGGGTCCTCGATAGGTCACAAAATTCATTCTCTAAGGCACTCTTGGCCTCATGGTCGCCCTGCAGGGGGTTTGTCTTTGATGCATCAGGAGTTGGAGTAGACGTTCCCCCTGGTTCCTTCTCCTTTGTAATTGGTATCAGATTTATAATTGAGACCTCTAAACTCTCTTCATCATCATAGATAATGATTATATCAAAAAGGGGATTAGGCACACCAGTTTCACCTAGTGTTCTTGGAATCTCATGCTAGGTTGGAATAGTCACCAATGATCTAGCCTATGGTGACGAAACTCTGGGGTTTCCCGGATCGGTGGTTTCCTCCAGTGGGGTTGATTCTGAGCCATTTAGCTCCTCTCTGATGTTGATCGGGTCGAATGGGGTGATTCTCATAGTTTCTAATAGTTGAGGATCATTTTCTAGTTGTTGGATGACTCTTTGGGATTCTTCTAGTAACAACATCCCCCTCCTTTCTGCCTATGTGGCTTCTACTGCTCTGTCTTCTTCTCTAACCCTGAGAGATTCTTGAGCCGTATGTTCTATCGTTTAGACTTGCTCATCCATACTCATAGCTTTGAACCTAGTCATGTTTGGGTTAGCTTTTCTCTGTAGTACCTCCTCTTAGTCCTGATCACATTCTATAAAAATCTCGTCATCAAACTTATCATGTGCGTATGGCCAGCAAGAAGAGACTTGTGATGCATGTTTGAGAACTAGGCCTCTAGGGTCATGTTTTCAAATTTGGCCTGTCGAGAACCTGTATTCCATTTGGCCCAAACCCTCTTTTTTAGCTTGTGCAATATCCTTCACTATGCAAAACCCTACATGGAAACCATAGGGTATGAACACTCGTTTCTTGTCCTTAACCAAAGTGGCATTATAGCCCTGCAAGATGATCTGGTAAAAAAATTCTCCTACGACGAGCCAGTATGGAACATGAGCGAGGAGTAAATGTGGTGCGTCGATGGCCCCAAACACCCTGATATAGGTCGTGGTTTCATCTAGGTACCAGTGGCCTACTTTTGAAATCATTTTCTTAGCTGCTACAGACAGTCTTGGGCATTCTTTTTTGAAAATAATGAAATAAACTTGAGTTATGAATTCATCGCAAATGAGAGCATAAGATTTCTTGTACCTTTTTTCCCACGGGATGCTGAAGTAGACATGTATAGGTACCTCTACGATGTGTCAACACAGATTCATGTTGGCGAAGACATTCCTTGCATAGATCACGTCTAGCAGATATGAAGCCATGTGAAAAGTAGGGGCTTCTCCCTCCTTTGGTGTCTAAACTTGCAATATACTGGTGCTCAATTGCTTGGAGATGATTGCTCCCTAGTTGAAGCTATTCCCAGAGATAGCCACAGTGCATGCCAGGGGCATCCATGCCTCCGAGAACTAGATCCATTAAGTAGATATATGGCGCATTTAGATTTGTTTTCACATACCATTCATTGCTTCGGTTTGTGAATTTCTTGTCTTCCTTCCACTAGGAGGCCATTAATCGGTTGGTGTCATGGAATTCATAGAAATTCACTATAAAATATGTGTTTAACCACTCCTCTGAGTCCTTGCTCTTGTAATATTTCTGGACCTCTATTGGGAGAAACACATAGACACATCTTCCATTCTCATCATTTACTATGCACTTCATCACATCTGTATGGTCTATTATCCAACCCAGAGTCTCAATGCAGGGAAAGACTGGGGTTCGGTAGGCTACCATATGCACGCATGACCGCCAGATGTTTGGAAAAACCTTGTCGTCGAGCGCCCTTACATCTGGGTCGTTGTGGGGAATAAACTTTGGGTAATCTTCTCGGTTAATTATGTTGAAAAGATATCCCCATCGCAAGAGCATTATCTTTGATCCAGTGCTTGATTTTGTATCACCAAAAGCAGAGGGCTGAGAAAATGATTTATTAGTTGATGTTTTGATGATTGATTCCGCTTTGTTAGTAAACTCCAATTGCCTCGCAGTGCTGGGAGAAGATCCTTCACCAACATTTTCTTCCTTCAATTTTGGTGCCCTCGGTGAGTGTCTGGTCGTTGGCTTCCTTAGAGGCATTTTTTCCTCTTTTTCGCACTAGCTTAACCTGGTTTTCAAATTATGAGAATCAAGCGCAAATCTTGAGATGCTATCTTCGCTTCTTCGACTTCTCTAGAAATGAGAAACTTGTGTGCAGAATGTTGGGCTTCAAAACTATCTTGGTGATTTAGACAGAGATAATACTTACCTTGTCGCATCAGTTATTCAATTCAAGGCGTAGGTGTGGTTCTACAAAATCTATCGCCAAATCCGCATTATGCTCGAGATTTCAATGCAATCGTAGGTTGGCGGCGCAGACGCGGGATATATTGTGTTTCATCGACGATTTCAAATTCTTTTTATTCAATCGACGCACGAGGTAGCAATGTATTCAGAGTGAAACATTAATTGGCCTATTAAATTGCATAATCTGATCTTATTTTGGGCTGAAAACATCCCATCATTTTGTTAATTTAAACGGGTGGATCGGGAGTTGACGCTTTTCTTTAGACAATGTTCATTGATATCTCTTGGAAAAAAACTCTGATGTCGATCCATCTTACCGTACAATGTTGATGTGGAAATGCTTACCTGGAAGTGTGACTAGGACACGGGGTAACCTAAGATGACTCGAGATGAAACTAGGTCATACGAAATGCCTACGCGACAAAGAAACGTGGTGTTTGAAATTGGCTTCTTCGTTTAAGAGTTTTACTCGGAATCGAGGATTTCTGTTAGATAAGCATTTCAACAAACATGTCCTACCCTGTCGGTGCCGAAAAAGTGTCAAGGGTCGACGATCGGCAATATGTTTAAACAAGTGTTCTCGGATTACTCCCCTCGAGACTTGTTGATGTCGAAAATGCATCAGGGATCGGTGATCGGCGATGTGTAAATGCAAAAATTTTCCATGATTTAAATCTTTGAGATTTCACCGACCCCGAATAAACGCATCAGTAATCGGTTATCGGAGGTTCGTCTTGACCCATGTTGATCCAAAAGGGATTCAGAGAATGCTAAGAACAACTCAGAACTCACAGAGGCAACTCAGAACGCTCAGAATGGCTCCAACAGATAGAGAAAGGGCCAAACTTAAACTTCCCAAAACTCAGTGAAAATGGCATGATCATGAAGAGCGCGTCACAAGATTTCTAACGGCACAAACGGCTCATCTAACAGAGTTACGGATTGAAAGATATTTGTAGTCAAAGTTGCAGTCAAACAGGGCAAGTCAATAGGGGCCACATCATCATCTGTATTATTGACGTCAGCAATTGACATGGCAGGATTACATTAGCATGATGACTCCTAACGTCAGCATACCACGTGGCAGCACCAGAGGTTGTCATGTGTCACCCGCCAATAGGCTTTTCGAGGCTCCATGTGGACCGGTAGAAAAGTGCCACGTGGCACCCCTAGGTGATGCCACGTGGCACCACCCAGTAGGCACCACGTGTTTTGTATGGAGTTGATGTGGAGGTGACATAAGCATCCAGGTGGACCAATCATCGGATTCCACGTGACCCAATCGGAGGGCTCCACGTGGCACCCTCGAAATGCCCAAGGAGGGCCCATGACCGAAAAATATAAATATAAATATATAACAAGACCCCACCAAATATGGAGGAGGTCTTGCCATATCTAGATACATCCGCCATGTCTAGAAGCCACCAACCAAGTATAACAAAGGTTACAACCAAGGAGCCAAAATGGGAGGCCCGCAGGTTTGACCCCTGGATCACCCCCACATACAACACTTTAAATTTAGCACCAATAACCAATTCGCCTAATGGACCCATGGGTAACTTTGTCCACCCAGTTACTATTTAAGCTGGGTTTTCACTCAGCCAGAGGGGGGGGGGTGACCGTACAACTACAGACATGGTTTATGAGGCAAAGGACTGTCATTATTGCAGGTTGTAGAGGGCACAAAAACCAAGACAAAATTCTTCTTGGGCCTGGGAGTGTCAGAGTCGGATCGAGGCATGGAGACCATCATTTTTGGGTAATTCGACGCCACAAATTCTGTGGTGATGTTTGTTTTCTGATCTGAGCATTATTTATACAGCTTGATTTCAGAATGAGGTATACTTATGTATTTTGCCAAATTCTTTTGCTGAGTTAATGAAAGAGCATAGTCCACCAAGGAGGAACTCCATTATCAAGTTTCTGTGTTCAGATATGATGCTTATGTCTATTCATTTTTTATTTTTCTATTCTTTAATGGTGCACTTTAATTTATGCTCATTTAATGCAATTCTTTATAACTCACAATGAAAAGATCTTGAATCACATGTCAATGTTTAGCCCTCTAATATTTTGCCAAGGCTGATGGGATATCGGCCTTTTCCTGAATTTTCTTTGCAAACAACTAACGCAAATCTACTTCATTTTTTATCGATGCCTATGATACATTGGTGATCAGTGATTATCGTTACTTATGTGGTCATTTTACTGCTTTGATTTTGCCGATGTTGAACATAAGCGCATGGGTCACAATTGTAGCTGCAGATTCTTAGTTAAAATGTCAAGTTCTTTTTAGATACAAAGGTTTCACTAAGACAGGTCCAAGTAAATCCAACTATCGATGATGAGACATGGAAACGAAATTAGAGATCCTACATAACGAACTTAATTCCGACAGCAGAAGAAAAGAAAACAAGTGGTACCCAAAAGAGAAAAAATTTCATAAAAGCCTTTAGGGTGTGTTAAGCACTCAACAAATGGTGATTCTTTGGGCGAAAGAAGAATCTCTGCTCCTTCCTTCGGGCTTAGCTTGTGCAGAAGCTGGTTGAGAAACTAACTGGATTCACTTTTATCAGTGTATTTCCTATCCATGCGTGTACAATTTCCCGAGTTCGTGACTCTGGGTCTGCAAATGGAGTTCAGCCCTTATCCCACCTTCGTTCCTATTGACTATGACCCATGCCTCTCTTTGACAAGAGTCGAGTAAGGCATTCATTGGCTCGAGGCCATTTTAGTTATCATTATTCCCTTGCTACGATGTTGCTCCATTTCCAGTGAGCATCCATAGACTCGACAGAGTCACCCCGACATCACAGACCTTGCTCTGCTGCCAACGAGCGTCCATAGCCCCAGTGGAGTTATTTGCATACCCTCTCCAACCTTGCACTCATTTAATGGAATTGATTTATTTTTGGCAAAAATGCCCTGAGTGAGTTGGAGAGGACATCTGTTATCTACAAGATGAAATAGTTAATGTGAAAATCTTCCTAGCTTCATCTAGAGGTACATGTGATCCTTTCCAACTTGCCATATTTCCCTTTGGGCTTTACCAGACCACCAAGCGGACACTTCATCACTTACCAAGGTTGCTTGTTTTGAAAAGACAAGATATAGATCTCCTTAAAGAAATTTGTAATTGCCCAGCGTTTCTTATGTTGCACGTAAGCGTAAGTTAGGAGTTGAGTTTTCTACATCATATTTATTAAGGTCGACCAATGTTTTACGGAACACAACTTTACTACAAGAAAATACCAAGCAAAAGAAAAGACTGAAATAAAAGGAATCTACAATTAATCTAACCTAAACCTACACATTTATCCTAATCAGAATGTAAAAAGAAACATTAAAAAGACGCACACACATTTTTTTTAATAGAAATATTGTTGTAGGGCTTGGCCATTCACTGGGAGCTTGTCGGGTTCCCCCCTCAGATTTTGCAACCAATACGTGCCTGCCCCAATTTTCTCGAATACCTGGAAAGGTCTGAGCTATAGATTCTGAAACTTCGAATGTTTTCCCTTAGGTTCGTTAGCTCTACCCCATTTCAGGAATAAGTCTCCTACTTCAAAACTCTTCTCTTTGGCCTTATGTTTGTCAAACCATCTTTCAACTATTTGTTGATGAGCGATGAACTTAGATTTTTCTTTCTCCCTTTCATCTTCAAGCATGAGGAGGGTATCAATTCTTTGTTGAATAACTGATGAGGGTTGTCCTCTTGAACCTTGAGCAAGCTAAAGTGATGGAAGATATAACCCATTGGGAGAATGACTTCTTGTCCATATACCAAAAAGTATGGAGAGTTTCCTATAGCTTCCTTGGGTGTTACTCTATCTGCCCATAATGCATTATGAAGCAAGATATGTCAATTCTTCCGATTGTATGTGATTGTTTTCTTCAAGATCCTCACCGGGTTCTTATTAGTTGATTCTGCCACCCCATTTCCTTGTGGATAGTAGTTTGCAGAGTATCTTATTATGATTCCTTTGTACAAAGCAAACTCTATTAATAGAGTAGAAGAAAAGTAGGCAGCATTGTCAAAAATGAGAACGGAAGGCATCCCAAACCTTCTGATCATCTTTTTTTCTATGAATTGGATTACAACCTTTTCAGTCATGTGAGTCAGAGAGATGGCCTCTACCCATTTCGTAAAATATTCTGTAGCAGTCAGTATGTATTTATGTTGTTTTGAAGAATTTGGGGTAATCTCCCCTATGAATTCTAACCCCCATTGCTCGAATGGTATGGATATAGTCATTGGTTAGAGTGCGACAACTACCCTCTTCTCTCTTCCAGCACTCATTTGGCAAGATTTACAATTTCTAGTGTATGTATGAGCATCCCTAAATAGAGTAGACCAGTAATAATCGGCTCTTAATATTTTGTGAGTTGTGGTATTTCCTACAAAGTGTCCACCTGCAGGACCATCATGGAGCTCCCTCAGAACCTTTTCTACATCTTCACATTCGAGACATATCAAGAGTACTCCATCATAATTTACACGGAAAAGTATTGAATTTACGAGGCAATATTGCACATATTTTATCCCGAGAGCTCTCCTTTCCTTAGGGCTTAGGTTTTTTGGGCAAGTCCCATGATGCAGGAGGTAAATCAATTTTCCATACCAAGATTATTTCTCTAGGGGAATGTATAAAGCTACACTACACCATAATGCTAATTCATTCTCCCACCCAGGGTCTTCATTTATTCAATCTTGTGCTCCTGCGGCCAGTTTACACAATCCTTGTCCTTTAACTAATTTGACAAGTCTTATATCTAGATCAAATTCTTGGACAACTTCCATCCAATTTCCCCTCCTCTCTCCCATCTCATGTTGAGTGAATAGGGATCGGACTACAGGATGAGGCAGGATGACTTTGGTGTGATTTTTGAGGATGTAAGATCTGAAATGTTTTATTTCTTTGTACACCACATAAGCATGTTTGTCTATAGCAGGGTAGTTCAATTCGGCTCCTTGAAGATTAGTGCTCATAAATGATATCAATGTCTCATTGTTATCATCATCCTTTTGGGTCAATACTGTAGCTAAGGACTAGTCGGAGGCGAAAGTATAGAGGAAAAAATATTTACTAAAGTCAGGACTTTGTAGCACTGGAGCTTGAGATATTGCAGTCTTGATATTGTTGAAAGCATCCTTTCGCTCATCATCCCACTTAAAATCTGCATCCTTGCGAATTGGTTTTTGTAAGGGTTTGACAGTTTCAACGAAATCGATCGTGAACTTTCACACAAAAATAATTTTCCCAAAGAAGGATTGCATAGCCTTTTTGTTATGGGGTAAGGGAAGATGAGTTATTGCCTTTATTCGTTCGGGATCTATATGAATTCTTGCTTGAGATATAATATGACCTAGTAGTTTCCCTTGCTCTACACCAAAGATAGTTTTCTTAGGGTTTAAAGATATTCCATATTTCCTACACCTTTCAAAAATCCGGGTTAGATGTTGGATGTGGTCTTTTCTGTTCTTTGAATACATAGTCACATCGTCCAAATATACTACTACACATTTGTTAATCAATCCCCGAAAAGATACATCCATGGCCTTTTGGAAGGTTTCCCCTACATTAATCAACCCAAAGGGCATGCATTTATAAGAAAATTTTCCCCACTTGGTTCAGAAGGTAGTCTTCAATCGCTCTTCCTTTGAAACTAGAACCTGGTTATAACCTAAGAAACCATCTAGAAGGGAGAAAATTTCAGAACCAGACACGATCTGCAAGAGTTGTTCCATGGGTGGGACTGGGTATTTATCCTTTTCTGATGCTCTGTTAAGGTTTCTGAAATCTACACACAGGAAGATCTCCCCAGAATTTTTCCTGACAAGAACCAAATTTTCTACCAAGGCATAGTGTCTAACCTGAAAGATAATCTTAGCTTCTAGTAATTTCTTTAACTCTTGGTACATCAAGGGTTCTAGAGATGGATGGCACTTCCTGAGATTTTGTTGGAAGGGTTTTACTCCAGATTTTAACGGGATTGTGTGTTGGATAATGTGAGTGTCATAATTTTTCAATTCTCGGTAGGTCCAAGCAAAGACATCTTGATATTCTCTAAAAATCTTGAGATAAGATTTCTTGTCTTCTTTAGACATTGTTTTACCTAGATTTACATTCTTAGGGTTTTCTAGGGTTCCTAGGTTTATAGTCTCGTATATGGGACATGAACTCCCTATCTTTGTGTTCTTTGACCCTTTGAATCTTTCACTCAGGTCGAAAATGTTCTCCAAATTGGCTACCACTTTCGGTATCGTGTGAAACCTTGGTTTATTATTAGAGTGATATGTTTTGCTCTTATGTTCGTGGAAATTGGTTTCTGCCAATTTATCTTGGAATACCTCATCATCAATAGACAAATCTTTAAAATTCTCTTGATTAGTTAGAAAATATACAATCTATTCATCTCCCTCAAAAACCTTCCAATTAGAAATATTGTTGGGTACTGGTGGTTTGTAGAGTAGTTCCACAATGAACCTGGAGGCTTCATAGTCTTCTAAAGGGGATAACCTCGAGGTTGCAGTGGCTAGGGAATCATCAAGAGTATTATTTGTCTTGGTAACAACAGTAATATTAAAGGCCTCAAAATGTTCTATTAGTCTATGAACCTCTTATTGGTAATTTATCAAGTGGGGTGAATTGGAATGGATAGTATTCTTCGCTTCCCTAACGATAATTTCAGAGTCCCCAAAAACTTTCAATTCTTTAATGTTTAAGTCTATGGCTTTCTTCAGTCAATGAACTAGAGCTTCATACTTAGCAGTGTTATTGGTGCATTCAAATTCTAGTGTGCAGTATAGGAAATTCCGCTTCCCCTTCAGGTCAATGAGGATACATCATGCTCCCAACCCTTCTTGTGATTTAGACCCATCAAATTACAACATCCAAACTTGTGAGCGAAATTTAGCAACTTCTTCAGGCCTAGTTATTTTCTCATCTTCGTATACCTTGTATGTTGTTTCCAACAGAGGTTCTTGATAGAAGATGCTTTCTTCTGCTACTGCAAGTAGATTCACTTGAAAAGTCATTTCAAAGTTTTGAGTGAGAGGTACATCAGACGAGAGAGGAGCGAAATTTTCGAAATCAGAATCGTAGGAGTAGTTTCTTAGCACGGGGAAATCTGTCGAAGAGGGTTCATTGAAGGCTTCTAAATCGGTGACAGTATGTTTGAGATACCTTTCCCTATCAATTCTAATCATGTTGGTATGTCTCTTTAGTGGCAACCAAAGGTCATCCCAGTTCGTTCTAAAGTATCCATTCAATTTCTCGAACCAATCTCGACTAAGTAGCAGTTCATAAGCTTTTGAGATATCTACTACAATTATGTTAATTACTTGAACAATTTCGGGTGTGTATCCATTATGATCATGACATCCTTAAGTTCCCCAATGAATTTTACCTGTGTTATGTCTAGTTGTATAGCGTGTTTATCACTTTTGAGTGGGATTACATTCAATTTCTTGCATATTGACAATGGAATGACATTGGAGGATGCCCCTAAATCGACTAAACAAGTATGCAGGTCTCTGTTGAAGACCTCAAACGTTAAAAGGAAAGGTGGGACAAAAAGGATTTCCTTTTTTGTCTAAAGAGCAAGTGTTCACATTTGGTTTGTTCTTTAAATCTCTAGGAGATGGGACCTCACCTAGTTCAGTGCTTGTTATAGGGGCTTCTATTGACTTTAAGGCATGTAACAGAAAATCCTTTCGCTAGGGAATTTTGCACATGTCCATGACCGACACATTAGCCTTCAACTTATTTAAGTCTTCTACTATCTTGTATTCTAGCTTGGGTGACTCTCGTATGTGTATGTTTATAGGATTTCTTTGGGATACACAAGGTGCTTTTGAGTGATATGTTGTTTGTTTTCCTCTCGAATATTGGACAGTGATAAGATCATTTGAAACCAGTTGACCCTTACTTCGCATTTGTACAACCAAAACATCAGCGGGTGGTTCTTAGAGTTCAAATACATCATCGAGAAGCATCGGCCAGTTGGGATCCCAAAACAACATGGTTGTTTCTTCTGGTGTCTCAACTTCCTCCTGATCGACGATGTTCATCGATGATCCGAAAATGATCTTTTAAATTACTGTGGTTGAGTTATTATGCATGTGTTTATTAACCATTTAGGAAGCTTAATGAAAGAGGAATAAGATATGAGAATATATCACAGCCATAAAGCAATTTATATATATGAACATAAGTATGAATAACATCAAACCATAACAAGAGAAGTGATAACGGAGTTCGGCAATCTCGCCTACGTCTTTGGGCCTTTGTCTTAGTGGTTGAGGCTTCTTTATTTTTGTTCAAAGATCAATACATACATCACAATAGTTCCATAAGGCTACAAGACTGATCTAGTCTTGTTCTCCCAGATCTCTAGAACCCAACAGAAGAAACGACACTCAAAACGGATGACCGGAGCTCCCAGAAATGGCCCGCAAAGGTGCGCTCCTCAATAGCATCCCTGCATAAAAATGGCTTTGGCTTGGCTTTCCTTCAGCATAAATCTTCTCTAACTATTCTCCATGGCCTCAAGAAGGCATTTTTTATATATATATTAGGTTGGTTATCATTTCCCAACTTCCTCCCAATATCTGGCCTCAAGAAGGGCCCAATATCACCCAATAATGGGCAAAATCCTCTATTAACAGGCCAAAAATTAATTAAAAATCCAAAAACATAGGGTAAAAACCCACTTTAGGCAAATATTAAGGGCTAGGCCCCTTTTATTGGGTGTTCTCCCCCTTAATATGGTCATATGGCCAAGCACCGGCCCAAAGGGCTGCGTGCTAGCCCCTAGCCTCGAGATCTTTGGTCATGTGGCATCCCACAATAGGATTGCGCCCTTACCCAACACGCTTGGCCTATGGTCTTAACCATGGTATTATGGGAGAGGGTGCGCCCTTATCCGTGGCCCCTATCTCGTTTGGTGGAATAGTGTTAATCATGTGCGTTGGTGGTTGCATATGCAACGCTTGCACCCTTATCCACAGCGGTCACATGTATTAAAAGAACCTGCAGGCTGACACCTAGATTCTTTGTGCTCCCCATGAGACCGGAGTCCAATCCCCACTCTACAACCAAACAGTTGCACCGTAACCGTGGGGGCTAACCTTATCATGCCAACACACAAATCTCTGGTTCATATGTTATGGGATCCCCACTGTAGCCCGCAGCCCTCGCGCCCGGGGCTTATCCTTGGAAGCTTCCCGTTTGTTTGTTGGGTGTGGGTGCATGAGATTTACACAAACCATGGGTTGGGGCCTAGCCGTAGCCCTTTCCGACCCCACTTAATTCATATTTAAACTTTAAATATTATAATGGGGCGATGCTATTACATGCACGAACATGGTGCATTGGCATTCAGTCATTTCTCAAGGCATTTGTTGTGTCAATAGGTCATGGGATCGAACCCCATGAGCTCCAAAATAATTTTTCCATTCAACTAGTGATGGGGTGCCACATGGAAACCCATGTCTAGGCCATGTGGCACCCTTTCATTGGTCCTCAATGATGCCACTTGTCAACGATGTATTGGTCCACCATGTGCCACTTGGTGAAGTGGAATTGGTCCCTGACACTGCCTAGTCACCCTGTTGTTCTGCTGCCACATGTCACTTTGTTGGTGTCAGCATGATGACGTCAGTAGGACCTCATGTTGACATCATCATTGACTTTTTACAGTTGACTTTTTAGTTGTTTGGGAAAATGGTCAGAGTGCGATAACTCTCGCATATAACGTATGTTTGAGAAAGTAAATATATGGTCGAAATCAATGCGACGAGATGGTCGCAATGGAATTGGTTTCATTCAAATACGAGAACTTTCATTTTTTAGCCTTTTCTAGACCTAGAAGCCTCCTAGATCCGATTTTGGATCACACCTCCCCACTAAAGGACCTTTTGGTCCCCAAAAAGTTATTGACCAGTCAACAAGCTTGGGATAGGCCACCCGACTTGTCCTCTGTCTCTAAACTCTGTCTTGTGCACCTATCTCATCAAGATCAACTGTAACACAAACATGACAACTGACAGCATATTGTTAGCCATTTGAACCCTGTCACATTTTACTGAAGCCACTATCATCCATGTAGCCAACATTACTAATGATAGCATCAAGAATACGACTGCAAATGAGTTGATATACTTGTCATATTTGCATGACATGAGCTTATCTTGAAGCAAAGTGTGGTTGATTTTCCATTCAACAATCATTTCCTATTCTTGCTTAAGATCAATTACTTCATTTGAAACAATTATTGGTTTGTTGCTTGCTTGAACTACCTTGTTTAATTGTTCCATAGTTTGAAGAGTTTTATTTGCCTTAACATGATGAGCATGAACCACATAATCTTGACCTGCTTTGGTTAATTGATATTGATTCTTTGTCCTGTAGAAGATTGCCTTGCGATCATATAAGTATGGACTACCTAAGACCATTGCACATTCACTTAATGGCACCACATCACATGTTACCTCGTCCACATACTTAGATGAAATTGCAAATTTGATTGTGCATTGCTTTGTTATGTGCATTTGATGATGGTTTCTTATCCATTTAAGTGTGTAAGGCTTATGATGTACTTGTGTTTTTAACCCCAATTGCTTAACGAATTCTTCTAAAATTAGATTAGATTGTGATCTTGTCGATTAATGTGTCTATCTTAGTGTGTCACATGACGGTCCTTATATGAAACAAGTTACTTCTACAATCAATTCCTTCACCAATTTTACCTGTCATACCAACCAATGAGACCTTTGATTCACCACATGAATCATATCCCAAGTCTGTCGGCCGTGTTGTCGCTGCCACTGTTTGCCTCCCTTTCTTTTCCTTGAACCACTTTGGCTTCTTCTCAAGATGCAACTGCGAACAAAGGTCCTCATCATGACCCTCTTTCTTGAAATGCTTGCAAGAGGGCCTCTCTTCCTTTCTCGCCACTGAACTTTCCTTTTTGCATGTCCACTTCCTCTTTTCCTCTTTCCTTGAAGATGATTCCCCTGATACACCTGCTTTCCCTGCTTCAATGTATGTGGCTTGAACAAAAACCTCATCAAGGTTAGTGGGTCCAAACATGAATACAGTGTTTCTAATATGTCCAGGTAAACCTCCTATACACTTCATAAGGGTTTCTTGTGTATGCAAAGGGATATCTAACATCAAATCCATTTTTCAAAAGCCATCTATATACTTTTTCATTGTTTGTCATTTTCTTAGTTTTAAAGATTGTCATTAAATTAATGCATTTTCTTTATAACCCAAAGGATAGAATTGTTTCCTAAGTGCAGAAATGAAGCTTTTCCACGATGGAAATACATTACCCACTTGTTGTGTTCCATTTTGCAACTTACTTTGCCACCAAATGAGAGTCGTACCTGCAAGTCTCAAAGATGCCAACTTGATTTGTGTGGCCTCATCCTTGATCTGTTGCACACTGCAATAAACCTCCATCTGCCTAACCCAATTGTCAAGTCTCTCTGCATTAACTTCACCATCATATATGGGTAACTCAGATTTAACATCAAGTTTCAATAATGGTATTTCATTCTTATGTTTATGAACATGTTTCTTTGCATTGGATTAAAACTTGAACTTGAAGGAGAAGGAGAAGAAGGAGGTGATGATGGACGTGAAGGAGGAATTTGAGGAGGATCCTCTCCTTCTTCACTTTTTCCCTTTTAAGAGTCACCTAGATTTGGTTTCTTACGTTCCAAGTAGTCTTCGTACAAAACTTTCATCATCTCCGATATGGAAAAGACATCTTTTCGAAACTCTTTCTCATCCTGAGAAAGTCCCTCTTCCGATGCCATCTTCTCGGTGTGAGAAGCTCTCTTTCTCAATCCAATTAATGGATTCTCTTCAAAAATATTGCCTTCACCACATTGTAGCTTTTCCCTGGTTAACATGCAAAACTAAAATCCAAATGTCAACTAGCTATGATACCACTTGATCCGAAAATGATCTTTTAAATGATTGTGGTTGAGTCATTATGCATGCGTTTATTAACCATTTAGGAAGCTTAATGAAAGAGGAAGAAGATATGAGAATATATCACAGCCATAAATCAATTTAAAGATCTGAACATAAGCATGAAGAACAACAAACCATAACAAGAGAAGTGATAACGGAGTTCGGCAATCTCGCCTACATCTCTGGGCCTTTGTCTCAGTGGGTGAGGCTTCTTTATTTCTATTCAAATATCAATAAGTACATCACAACAGTTCCATAAGGCTACAAGAATGATCTGGTATTTTTCTCCTAGATCTTTAGAACCCAACAGAACAAACGACACTCAAAACGGATGACCGAAGCTCCCAAAAATGGCCCGCAAAGGTGCGCTCCTCAACAGTTTCCCTGCATAAAAATGGCTTTGGCTTGGCTTTCCTTCAGCATAAATCTGCTCTGATTGTCCTCTATGGCCTCAAGAAGGCATGGTTTATATATATATGGGGTTGGTTATCATTCCCCAACTTCCTCCCAAGATCTAGCCTCAAGAAGGGCCCAATATCCCCCCAATAATGGGCAAAATCCTCTATTAATAGGTCAAAAATGAATTAAAAATCCAAAAACATAGGGTAAAAACCCACTTTAGGAAAATATTAACGGCTAGGGCCCTTTTCCTGGGTGCACCCCCCCTTAATATGGTCATATGGCCAAGCGCCAACCCCTAGCCCCAAGATCTCTGGTCATGTGTCATCCCACAATAGGACCGCGCTCTTACCCAACATGCTTGGCCTATGGTCTTAACCCTGGTCTTATGGCAAAGGGTGCACCCTTATCTGTGGCCCCTGTCTCGTCTGGTGGAACGGTGCTAATCATGCGCACTGGTGTTTGCATACGCAGCGCTCGCGCCCTTATACACATCGGCCACATGTATTTAAAGAACCTGCAGGCTGACTCCTGGATTCTTTACGCTCCCCATGAGACTGAAGTCCAATCCTCGCGCTACAACCAAACCATTGCACCATAACCATGGGGGATAACCTTATCCCGCCAACACACAAATATCTGGTTCATATGTTATGGGATCCGCACTGCAGCCCGTGGCCCTCGCGCTCAGGGCTTATCCTTGGAAGCTTCTTGCTTGTTTGTTGGGTGTGGGCGCATGAGATTTACACAAACCGTGGGCTCAAGCCTAGCCTCATCCCTTTCCTCCCCCACTTAATTCATATTTAAACTTTAAATATTATAATGGGGCGATATTATTACAAGCGCGAACATGGCGCGTTGGCACTCCATAATTTCTCAAGGAATTTGTTGTCTCAGTAGGTCATGGGATCGAACCCCATGAGCTCCAAAACAATTTTTCCATTCAACTAGTGATGGGGTGCCACGTGGAAGCCCATGTCTGGGCCACGTGGCACCGTTTCATTGGTCCTCAATGATGCCACTTGTCAACGTTGTATCGGTCCACCATGTGCCACTTGGTGAAGTGGAATTGGTCCCTGTCACTGCCTAGTCACCCTGTTGTTGTGTTGCCACATGTCACTTTGTTGATGTCATCATGATGATGTCAGCAGGACGTCATGCTCACATCATCATTGACTTTTTCCAGTTGACCTATTGACTTTTTAGTTGTTTGGGAAAATGGTCAGAGTGCAGTAACTCTCGCATACAGCGTTCATTTGAGAAAGTAAATATATGGTTGAAATCAGCACGACAAGTCGATCGCAATGGAATTGGTTTCATTCAATTCTGAGAACTTTCAGTTTTTAGACTTTTCTGGACCTGGAAACCTCCTGGATCCGATTCTAGATCAATTGATGAGTCGCTTGGTTGTTTGGTAAGATAAACTTCGTCTAGAAACCGATTGGCCATTAAATTCATAACGTGCACCCATTAGGGACAGTCTCTTTCAGAATATTTCTCTTGATGGTACGTACAAAAATAGTTAGATGCTACATTACCCAAGTTGATGTTTAAGTTGATTGGGAGGGGTTCAATCTCTTTGAAAGGTGGGTTTATTTTAAAAAGGGGTTTATAAGGCCTTTGAACTTGGTTTCCTTCCCCAACACTTCTTTTCATGTCTACAATTTCATTCAAAAGTTTCTTTATCATCCATTGTAGGTCTTTTATGTCCCCACCTCCTTTTTCGTAACCTTGTTCTGTTTGTTTTCCTGGGGTCTAGTCAACAAAATTCCTCTCCTAGGTGGAGGTTGAACTTCCTTCTTAACTAGCAAAACCTATCCTTATTTGCATCCCTTCATTTGGAATTCAATCGTTTTGGCTTCCTCGAAATTTCCAACTAGGGTATGTTCGGTATCCCTCTTTACAAACATGGAGATGGAAGCAGGGAGAGCATTAGCATATACCTCAATTTGAAACTCCTGGGTAGGTTTAGCTTCGGGTTGAAATTTGTTCAGGATAGTGTTCAACCATTGATTGAAGTCTTTAACCTTCTCTTTTAAACTCATGGTGGCGGTGAATAGTTCATCCATTAAAGCTCATGTGGTGGTTTCCTCTGCAAATTTGTTTAAGAAATCCTTTTGAAACTTTTTCCAACTAGTTATGGATCCTGTAGGAGAGTTAAAATACCAACTCAAGGCCGAATTCTCAAAGTTATAAGGAAAAATCATACACACTATGTCCTCATGTTGTACATTCATCAGTCTCAAAGTAATTTTTTTGGATGTTGAGGGAGGTTATGTACCCGTCCTGGGATTGCCAGAGCATCTCTAGCCAACCAAGGTTGATTATTTCGAGGTTGATTTACCCTTTCCTCATTATTATCGTTATTATCTCCATGTCATCTGATTCCGGAGTTGAGCGATCTTATTCAAACCCTTCCTTGTCAGATTTGAAATCGTCAGGCTCAGAGTAGTTACCAGCTGGTGTTTCAGGGATTAGATTAAGGGGTTGTTCGATCTCAATGAGGGAAAAATATATCAGGTCTTCTACTGTGTGAACAAAAACCTAGTCAGGGGTGTCGACAACTGGTCTGCTTACTTTTTTTCTACGAGGAAGTAATGGAGCTAAGGGTAATGATCCAATTTTCTGAGCGTAAGCTCTTGTGATTCTTCTGAACTGGTTCAACTCCACGTGGGGAAGAGCGTAAGGTATTTCGGGAATAGGTGTTCTACTTGCTCGTGTTGGGGTGAGTTACTCGTTTCGGGAGTACTCTTTGTATGTGGTTGTCTTGAGAATGACTAGACATGCATGTGGGTCGTTTTGAATCTGTGGGCTATGCGAAATATATTATAAGAAATTTCATTAGCCATTCATTCATTCAGGCTCTCCTTTTAGCGCCAAATTTTTTTAGGGGTCCAAAATCCCTTTAACTCAACAGTAGGAACCAAACCCACCTTAGAGGCCCAATTAGACTCTGCAATGTTTGATGGGTGGAATGGTTCTCTAGATCTTTCAGTCTATCCAATTTACCGAAAGTTCCTCCTTCAGATTAAACGTTTCTATTTTTTTGTCTTTTCTTTTATTAGATGACTATGATAAAGTAAAGTGTGATTGTATAAACCAACTGATAGAGGGGATTCTTAGCTACTGAAGAAGGATGAGCCTGGGATAACCCTCGTTCTCTAGCATGCAAACAATGATATTCACACCTATTACAAGTCTAGTAATAATATGTTAACTTGCTAGTACTTCACACTGACTAAGATACAATTATTGAAAGAAAATACGCATGCAATAAGGTGAGTGCGAGAAAAATAGTTTCCTTAGCTCTACCATCAATCACATATTAACACAACGATTCACTTTTCTTCATTTAGAACAAAAGAATTGTTAAAGTATTGAAAAAGATAACTTATCAATAGATTTAGAAACTCTTACTCATTACATCATCAACTACTGAAACAAAAGTTGGAAGTAGTTCCTCCTCAATCCAATCACATAACACCTTCGATGAAAAACAAAATTTTATGTTTTTGCTTATAAAAAGAAATTATTAATTATAGTTGCTCAGAAATAATACTTTACAATTCTCAAAAAGAGGGTATTTTCCCCAAAACCATCGATCCCTTCTAAAAGGTCAATCCCCCTATTTATAAAGAATCACTAACTAAAAATCGTTGCTACAAGTTTGTGTTAAGTAAAAAAAAATATTTCCACATGGCGCTTGATCTCTTTGTTCTCTGAAAATCATCTCATGGTTCTACTAGAGTGGATGACTCCTCTCATATTCTAACCACTTGACGAAGATATCCTCGCATGTGTTAGCATGCAGAAATCTGTGTTGGTCCATCGGGGTTGAAAGGGTTTCATTCATCTCTATTTCTTGTTCTCTATATTTGATCACTTTGGCACTTAAACGTTGCAAAACCACATGAGCCTTGATCGGGTGTTCCATAAACTTTTGTACCTAGCCTGGTGTCATGCTCACCACCTACACGATCTCTACTTCCCACGCTGAGTCTTGTTCCGCATGTCGCTTAACTATGTCATGCAAGTCGACAAAGTCTTCGGGTGAGCCGAACTCTGGGAGGCCAATGTCTTTCATCTCTCGATTGATCTTTTCCCAGCTTCTTTTGCACTCAGCACACCTCTTCTGTATCTCTCGTTGAGGTTCCTGGACCATAATTACCTATTATTTGGTTGACTTCCTGATCCAGGAGATGTTTCTATCAATCAGCACTCAAATGCCATGCTCCTCTGTGTCTCGGCCCTTCTGCACTGCGTTGATGTAATCAATTCATTCTACAGATCGGTATGCCTTTTTATACTATCTCTCCATGTCCTTACAGGTTTCCAATTCCATGAGAGTGTCTTCTTGGAAATTGGTTATACATGCAGTTAAGAGATGTCCCTCGCTCGTGAATCCTGCATATCTATCTCAGAATTCACTCTTTAAGTAAAATTGTTGCTTGCGTGGAATATTGGTAATATTTCACCAGATGGCGTAGATGGTCTAGCTTCTTCTTTGTGGCATCCAACTCCTTTACATCTCTCTTTGTTCGATCTAGCATGGCATCAGTGATATCCATCCCTGTGTCGAATAGCTTAGATGTCTTCGCATTTTCTTTGCTAAGCAACTTCTCTTCTTGGTTGTTCTCGTCATTATATATTTCCTCTTCCTATCATAAGCAATCTCTTGTATATCAATGACCCCATCCATGGCCTTAGGGATTTGTTGGTCTCCGCAAGTTAGAGTGTTGGCCAAGATTCCTGTCGTATATATTTGCTCTAGGACTGGCTCTTGTACTTCTTTGGCAGGGGAAACTTCTGTGTGTTCCAATGGCTCGACCCCTAATTGAGGTTCATCGGCTGGTGAGGTATCAGCCTTAATTGGAGATATATTCATAGGTTCAATACTTACTTGGTGATCGGCTATTGAGGTTTCGATCTCTAGCTATTGCAATTTCTATTCTTGTTCACCAGAATCTAGTTCATCCCTAGAGTTGTCTTTCGAGGTCCCCGATAGGTCAAAAAATTCAGTCTCTAAGGCACTCTCAGCCTCATGGTCTCCCTGCAAGGGTTTTGGAATTGATGCATAGGGAGTTGGAGCATATGTTCCCCTGGGTTCCTTCTCCTCTGTAATTGGTATCAAAGTTATAAGCGAGACCTCTGAACTCTCTTCATCATCATAGATAATGATTAGATAAACAGGGGGATTAGGCACACCCATTTCACCTAGTGTTCTTGGAATCTCATGCTGGGTTGGAATAGTCACCAGTGATCTGGCATGTGGTGACGAAACTCTAGGGTTTCCAAGATCGGCAGTTTCCTCCAGTGGGGTTTATTCTGAGCCATTTAGCTCCTCTATGATGTTGATTGGGTCGATTGGGGTGATCCTCATAGTTTCTAATAGTTGAGGATAATTTTCTAGTTGTTGGATAGCTATTTGGGCTTCTTCTAGTAACAACATACCCCTTCTTTGTGCCTATGTGGCTTCTGTTTCTCTCTTTTCTTCTCTAACCTCGAGATCTTCTTGATCCATTTGTTCTATCGTTTCGACTTGATCATCCATACTCATAGCTTTGAACCTAGTCATTTTTGGGTTAGCTTTTCTCTATAGTACCTCCTCCCAGTCCTGAGCACATTTTGTAAAAAATATCATCGTCAAACTTGTCATGTGTGTATGGCTAGCAGGAAGAGACTTGTGATGCATGTTAGAGAACTAGGCCTTTAGGGTCATGTTTGAGAAATCGTCCTATCGATAACCTATATTCCAACTGGCTCAAACCCTGTTATTTATCTTGTGCAATATCCTTCACTATGCAAAACCCTACATGGAAACCATAGGGTATGAATGCTCGTTTCTTTTCCTTAACCAAAGTGGCGTTATAGCCCTACAGGATGTTCTGGTAACCGATTTATCCTACGATGAGTCGGTCTGGGACATGATCGGGGAGTAAATGTGATGCGTCGGTGGCCCCAAACACACTGATATAGGTTGTGGTTTCATCTAGGTACCAGTGGCCCACTTTTGAAATCATTTTCTTGGCCGCTACAGACAGTCTTGGGAATTCGTTTTTGAAAATATTGAAATAAACTCGAGCTATGAATTCATCGCAAATGAGAGCATAATACTTCTTGTACCTATTTTCCCATAGAATGTTGAAGTAGGCATGTATAGGTAGCCCTGTGATGTGCCAGATCAGATTCATGCTGGCGAAGACAGTCCTTGCGCAGATCACGTCTAGAAGATATAAAGCCATGTGAAAAGTGGGTGATTCTCCCTCCTTTGGTGTCTGAGGCTGCAATATATTGATTCTCAATTGCTTGGAGATGATTTCTCCCCGGTTGAAGCTATTCCCAGAGATAGCCATAGTGTATGTCAGGGGCATCCATGTCCCTTAGAACTTAGCGCAATCTTTCTCCCCGTATAATTGGCAAATTAGAGCCATTAAGTAGATAAATGGATCCTTTAGATTTGTTGTACCATACCATTCGTCGCTCGGTTTGTGAATTTATTTTCTTTCTTCCACCAGGACGCCATTAATCGACTAGTGTCATGGAATTCATAGAAATTCACTACAAAATCTGTGTTTAACCACTCCTTCGAGTCCCTGATCTTGTAATATTTTTGGACCTCTGTTGGGAGAAACACACCGAAACATCCTCCATTCTCATCATTGACTAAGCACTTCATCACGTATGTATGGTTGATTATCCAACCCATAGTCTCAATGTAGGGAAAGACTTGGGTTCGACAGGATACCATATGCAGGCATGATCGTTGGATGTTTGGAAAAACTTGGTCATCGAGCGCCCTTACATCCAGGTCATTGTGGGGAATAAACTCTGGGGAATAAACTCTGATGAATCTATTCTGGAAATGCTTAGCATCGAAAAACTACCTTGGGATGATAACCATCATCAATCATCTTTTCTTCCCCCGTTTGAAGAAATCCAGGAAGATATACACTCTATCTTCCCTCCCGATGTTGTTGATTTTCCATCGTCTCCCATGCCTTCAACTTCCGATGATTTGGATCTGGTAGTTGACATGGTGATCTCTTCGGTAGGGCTATTGGAGCCTGATCTCCTTACCCCTATCGCGACCCTCAGCATGTGTTCCTTCCAGACTGATTTTCTTCCATCTAGTGAAGATTTCTTGGAAGCCATGACCGAGTTTTCTACCTTGACATGGTGTCCTTCCATAGCGTTATTCTCTTGGAAGCCATGATCATGGAGATTCCACGAGCACAGTTTCTCTTCTTTGTGGCAAGCTCGTTAAAAATGAAACAGAGGCCACGTGCATAGTTTTTCTCTCTGTGTCAAGCTCGTTAAAAAATGAAACAGGGGCCACGAGCATAGTTTCTCTTCTCTGTAGCAAGCTCGTTAAAAAATGAAACAGAGGTCACAAGCACAGTTTCGCTTCTCTATAGCAAGATCGTTAAAAAATGAAACATAAATCTGGGGATTGAACCTGTAGCCATGAGCATAATTTATTTCTTGTGTCAAGCTCATTAAAAAATCAAACAGTCACCTCTCTTGTCGAGTCGATTCTTTTGTTAGGTCTCGTATTTGAACCTTCATTTCATCCACCCTTATTCTTTTTTCTCCATCTAGTCGAGAAATTGGTGACAACCTTAAAGTTGGTGAATGAATTGAAGTTTGAGGGGCATGTCTCCAGCCTTTGATGATCATTTTGGAGTTAAGCCACTAGCTTTCAAGCTGGGGGCATACCGAGCTTAGTCTTTGTTCTTTCTCGTGCTCGTAAAATACATGAGAATGCAATCGGGTAAACTTTTATCTCTTTTTCGGGCTCACATGGTTACATGAAAAAGGAACCCCCTAGAGTCTTCTTTAAACTCTTTTCAAACTCTCTAAACGTGAAAATATTGTCGAGTGATCTTGCTTCCTTTCCCACTCGTTAAAAGGTTTGAAAATGCGTCTTTCGAGTGATAATTTATCTCTTTTTCGGCCTCACAAGACTAACATTACGAAACAGGACAACATTGGAGTCGTCTTTAAGTTGTTTTCAGACTCTCTAAATATGAAAAACCACCGAGTTTACCTTCTCTGGACTCGTTAAACAATCATACATTGAAGGGCCCATATGGGACCGAACCCTTACTTCTTCCAATTCGATAAATAAAGGAAGAGGGACTTACCGAAGGTGAGTTATATCGAGCATGTGTTACCCTCCTCGAACTCGTTAAATTAAAAAGAGGTACTCGTCTATCTGGATGGGGGAAAAATTGAAAGAAGCAAGCCAAGCAGTTTTTGAGAACACTATCGGTAACTCTTACGGTCGCCCTTGAACACGGCACGTTGTCTTTGCATGCATTTTAATCCACTGAACATCTGCACTAAGCCAATCCTCTGAGTTTATTTTACTCCCTTGGGTCACCTGACGAAAGTCACAGCATCCATTGCATCATCAAGTTTTGGTCCATGTCAAGTTTTTGTTGTTGTGCCTCAGTGTTCAAGGGAAGTATCTGCCTCGAGAGTCATCCATCACAAATATCCTGTTTCAATACCTGTGTCAGTCCATGTTCATTTGATCCACCAATTACATCTTTGTGTCAGTTTCATGTCATTGATGGGGGATACATCAAGGCCCTCCTTCGACGAGTCTATCCTGTTGACTTCAACACATTATCCAGGAACTAGACTTAGAAACCAGTTAGTACCTTGGGACCTGCAGGCTTCCTCATGTTCGACAGTGGGTTTACATCATTGACCCCTGATCGGGTGATTCCATGGATGTTCGACTTCATCTCATTAATTCACATTCGTCGGAATGTACTAGAGTACCTTGGGAATTATTGACATCAATGGTGATCCCCCTCGCACTTGTTAACAGTTTACCTCATTGACTGGTAATCAAGTGGTTTCTACCATGTTCTACATCAGGACATCTATTCACATGGTTAGATTCGTACTACATCAGGATCGTTAAGAAGACCCTGGGTTGAGTCATCACTCTTATGTATACTTTGCCCAAGTTGCGAAGGAGTTCTTTTGAACTATGACACATATATTGTTACATAGATCCACTTTGTATTGGTCATTGCTATGTCTTGTCGTCTCGTAGATCCACTATGTATTCTTCATGGCTACGATCAGTTCAGGTCATAGGAGTATAGATCCACATTGTATCTCCAATGGATATACCATTTTGTCAATATAATTATGGATCCGCAGTGTATTTTATGGTGGCCATACCTAAAAAGTCTTTATCACTCAAGCATAGGTATGCTTGCCTTGGGTTTGAAACATATCATAATATTTGTTTGATGGTTGTGTACAGCTTTTTCTAGCCTCTCTGCGTCCATACCCTTGCTCGAAAAAGTCTACAAAGTAGTTCAGTCATCACGTCTTCTAACTTCGCACTTTGGGGGGCAATCTGTTACACATCAAAATTACTCACTTCAATAGTGTCGCAAGTGTCGTCATTACAAGTGTTGTAAGTGTCGCATCTTGTCTGCAAGTGTTGCATCTTGACCACAAGTGTTGCAAGTGTCACAAACATCATATTTCCACCTTTCCTATGTCGTGCCTCTAACAACATCACAAGGACACTTAAGACACCTCAAAGACTAGTTTTGAAGAAGAGAAATCAGTTGACAAGGAGTACAAACCTTTTTCCATTGGAAAAAACACTCAAATATCAAATTTGGAAAGAAGCGCTCCGCTATGCACTGTTAGGCAGTGTTAATGCTCCCTGGGTCTCTTTGGGGGAGTGCTACAACACCCTGTGCCTCACTTTGGGGGAGCGCTACCCATTCTCAGTGAAATTTTGTTTGTTGAGACAAATCAGGGAAGAATCCCCTCAATTTATGAAGGTGGTTGGATTCGAATAGAAGGTCAAGGCATGATCTTAGGGAAGATCCACAACTGAAGGAGAGGAATCCTCAACTTATCCCAAATATCTCCCAAGTGGTTAGGCCTCTCTAAGGTTATATAAGGAGGCCTTCTCATGGTGAAAGGTACAGAAAAGATTGGAGATATGAAACTTATGATCTCATAAGTGAGATGCATTGAAGCATAATCAGTGTAGATTACTTGAGAAAAGGGGTTGGACAAGGAGATCTGGAAGACGTTGTTGCACCTCCATCAAAGGATTGTAAGCACTTTTTACTTGTTCTCATTAATAATCAATGCTTGGTCTGTTTCTTTCAAATTTATGTTTGTTCCACATGAATTTGTCTTCAGTAGATAGATCTATGTTTGAGCTAATCTCAATAGAATAGGAAGTTCTTTGTACCTTTGTTTGTTTTACAGGACCTATTGAGGAGTTCCGGATTGGAACTCAGCGTGGAATTTGCGAGGACAATCTTCGTTAACAAGGTACATATCCATTTTCTTCCTTTTCATGTATTGGTTTAATTAGATCTAAAAAGGATGTCAGTGTCCATGTTAAGCACTTTTTTGTCTTGGCCTTAAGAGTCTAGAGACCAAGAGGGAATCCGCTTGTTCGCAGGAGGATTCACCTGTAACAATGATGAGAAATGGAAACGAACTTAGCGATCCTACACAACGGACTTAATTCCGACAACAAAACAAAAGAAAAGAAGTGGTACCCAAAAGAGAAAAAAATTCATAAAAGCCTTTAGGGTGTGTTGAGTGCTCATCAGAGGGAAGGAAAATTGTTTTAGAGCCGAGGAGGAGTTTTAAAAAGAAATGGAGTGTGATTTTGAAAGGGGTTGGTGAACCACAAAGTAAGGAAATCGTAGATGTTGGACTAGAGAGAAGATTTCAGGTTGGGTGAGCATGCAGGAAGGGCGAAATAGAATCTCAGCCCATACATGTAAACCATTACCCTCTGGATGATTTCGTAGTGGTTTTCAGCGACACGAGCAAAAATTTATGGCTCTCTTTTAATCCAGGATCGATGTAATGAAAATCCAATATTTACTTTGAATCAACAAAAGAGTGGTGCTTCATTTAAGGTTTTCTAGTGTTCTAGTTTCCAGTGGATTCCTAATCATTTGGAAAAAGTATTTATGTTTTGCTTTTCAGTTGTGTATTTTGCAACAGGGAGTGTGTTGTAATTGTGTGTGTGTTCCAACTCAGTTACCTCAACATCATGTGGTATCAGAGCTCAGTTATGCTCTGGGATTAGCATTTAATCTGCTTCTTTGAGATAGGGTACAGAATACATGTTTGTGGTGATTACTCAGGAAGAGTGTTGGGAGTCAAGTTGGGTTACAGAACCGTGTGAGGTCTGCGGATGTTTGTGAGACACCTACAACTTGGGGTAATTTCGTTGCGAAGGAGAGGAGCGGGAAGGGGAGGTGCAGGAAATAGAGAATTGGAAAATTTGAGAAGAAGAATAGAGGAATTGGAAAATCGTAGGAATGGAGATGATAAAGTATACTCAGAGCCAAAAGCAGAAATCGAAGATGAACGGGGCGGTGATGAAAGAGACCCAACAACTAGACTGATATCGTATTTGAGTAACAGGGGTAGTGCAAAGGTTGAGGTTTCATGTTATGATGGTGGTATGAGAGCTGATGTTCTCATTGATTGGATTGGAGAACTTGAAAGATACTTCAAGTATCAAAATGTTCAGGATCCAAATCACGTAATATTTGTTGTTACTAAACTGAAAGGTCGTGCAGTACTATGTTGGGATATGCAGCAAAAGGATAGAGTGAATAATCAACTCGAGAAAATCAGAACTTGGAAGAAGATTATTACCAGGATTAAAGATAAATTTATTCATGTTGATTACCAACATAATTTGTTTCGACAAGTCCAGAACCTCAGACAAAGGGAGACATATGTTCAGGAATACACTGAAGAGTTCTTTAGGATGTCACTCAGATCAAGCCTTAAAGAACTAGAAATTCAATGAGTTTCAAGTTATGTAAATGGGTTGAAGTATTTGATTCAAGATGAAATGAGCACACACTACTTCCGCACTGTTGATCACGCTTATCAAGTTGCCTTGAAGGTAGAATAAAATATTGAGAGGAAAACACAACCTAGTGGTAGAGGAAGAGGTTTTAAAGGATGAGGTAAAGCAAGGAATGCTAAAGAAATAAAAAATGAAGAATAATATGTCAATGGTCAAGGTAGTGGAGGAGGAAATGGAACGGGTAGATGCAGAGGATTTGAAAGAGGAAATTGAAGATATGTAATCACTTGTTATCATTGTGGTGTAGAGGGACACAAGAAGTATGAATGTCCAGAAAGGAAAAATTCAAGGAGAAGAGGTGAAGCACAGGCACAAGTCACATAGGCCGATGAAGATTTAGTATTTGGGGAAAATGTGATTGTTCTTTAGCAAGAACAAGGTGAGAATTTGTTGTTCCAGAGAGTGTTTCTTAAATCTGAACAAAAAGAGACAAAGGAATCAGAACAACGAAAGAAAGTTTTTAAAACAAAATGTAAGGTTCAAGGAAAATGTTGTAACCTGATTATAGATGGAGGAAGTACAGAAAATTTGGTATCCACTTAAGTCATGAACAAAATGACCTTGACAAGCTTGAACCATCTGAACCCTTACCGTGTTTCTTGGTTGAACAAGGGACAATAGGTGATTGTGACTAAGCAATGTTTATTGAATTTTCAAATAGGGAGTTTTCAGGAGAATGTGTTATGTGATGTGATTGAGATGTATGTGTGTCACGTATTGTTGGGAAGACCATGGTTGTTTGATTGAAAAATTCACCATGATTGTAAGGAAAACACATATGAGTTCAAGAAAGATGGACAACATATAAATTAACCCCAATGTTGGAGGATACAATAGAAACAACAAGAAATTGTGTTTATATAAACACGAGTAGTAGTAGGATCATGCTATGTTCTACTAAGGAATTCTTATAGGAAGAAAGAAAATCAAAATTTTGTTTAGCAGTGATTCTGAAAGAAGTGAAAAGTGTAGAGGAGCCAAATGTTGTACCTACAGAAATAAAGTTGTTGTTGGATGAATTTAAGGGGATTATTGATAATGATCTACCAAAAGGATTGCCTCCAGTGAGAAGTATTTCTCATCAAATTGATTTAATGCATGTATCGAGTTTACCTAATAAAGCGCCTTACAAGATGACTCCAACAGAGAGTAAAGAAGTGAATTGGCAAGTGTAGGAATTGCTTGACCGAGGGTTAATTCGTGAGAGATTGAGTCTATGTGCAGTACCAGCAGTATTGAATCCAAAGAAAACAAGGGAATGGTGAATGTGTATTGATTTGTGTGCTATAAACAAGGTCACTATCAAGTATCGATTTCCATTTCCTGGAATGGATGACCATATGGATTGCCTGAGTGGTTCAGAATAATTTTCAAAAATTGATTTGAAGAGTGGTTATCATCAGATTTGGATCAGAGAAGGTGATGAATGGAAGACAACATTGAAGGCGAAAGATGGACTCTTTGAATGGTTAGTGATGTCGTTCGGGTTAACTAATACACCCAATATGTTCATGAGATTGATGAACAAAGTCTTGAAGCTATTTTTGGGTAAGTTCGTGGTTGTATATTTGGATGATATGTTGACTTTTATCAAGAAACGAACAGAGAATGTTGAGCATGTGAGAGCAGTGTTCCAGCGCTTGAAAGAAGATAAACTATTGATAAACATGAGGAAGTATACATTCATGCAGCGAGAGTTAGTGTACCTGGGTTTTGTGGTTTCAAAGGAAGGACTGAAAATGGATCCTCGGAAACTGAAGACTATCCTTGAATGGCCAACACCAAGATGCACATTTGATGTGAGGAGTTTCCGTGGATTGGCGAGCTTTTACTGGAAATTCATTAGGAACTTTAGCCAAATATGTGTGCCTATTATTGAATGTATGAAGAAGGGAGTGTTTCAGTGGACTGCAGCAGCAGAGAAGTCATTGGAAGAATTGAAGAAGAGAGTAACAACACAGCCAGTATTAGCATTACCATATTTTAATAAAGTGTTTCAAGTTGATTGTGACGCTAGTGGAACAACAATTGGAGAAATTATAAGTCAAGAAGGCGGACCCATTGCATTTTTAAGTGAGAAGTTGAACAAGTCCAGAAAGAAGTATTATGTTTATGATCATGAATTTTATGTCATTGTGCATGCCTTGAGGAAATTGTGACATTATCTACTCCCGAAGGATTTTGTCTTGTTCACGGATCACAAAGCTCTCCAGTACATTAACAGTCAAGGTAAGTTGAATCAAAATCATACTAAATGGGTAGAATTCTTACAAAGTTACTCTTTTGTGTTGAAACATAGATCCAGGAAGTAAAATAAGGTAGTTGATGCAATAAGTCATAGGATAGTGTTACTCAATACCATGTCAGTAGAAGTGGTAAGCCTGAACTGTCTAAAGACATTGTATGAAGAAGATGCAGATTTCTCAAAATCTTGGAAGGCATGTAAGGAGCCTTGGATTTTAGACAGAACACCATATCTGGACTACCATATCTAGCAGGGGTTTTGTTTAAAAATCAACAGTTGTCTATTCCCAGAAGTTCCATACAGTTGAATCTCATTAAAGAATTGCATAGTGGTGGTTTAGGAGGACATTTTGGCGTTGATAAAATCGTAGCCTTGGTGAAGGAGAGGTACTTTTGTCCCAGATTTAATAAGGATATTCAAAAGTTTGTTGCAGGTTGCAAGATTTGTCAACTAGCCAAAGGAAAAAGTTAGAACACGGGACTCTATACTCCATTACCAGTACCCAAAGGACCTTCAGAGGATATCAATATGGATTTTGTCTTAGGATTGCCTATGACTTGAAGAAAGCATGATTCAGCAATGGTAGTGGTGGATAGATTTTCAAAAATGGTGCATTCATAGCATGTAAGAAGAATAGTGATGCTAGTGAAGTAGCTACATTGTTTTTCAAAGAAGTAGTCAGATTGCATGGATTTCCACGGAGTAGAACTTCATATTGTGATACCAGATTTCTTGGGAATTTTTCGAGGACACTCTGGAAAAAGTTAGGCTCATATTTGTTGGATAGTTTAGCGTATCATTCTCAAATGGGTGGCCAGATAGAAGTAGTAAACATGAGTCTAAGAAATTTATTGAGAAGTTTAAGTGGAGAGAATCCTGGTCAATGGTATTTGGCATTGGCCAAAACTAAATTCGCATATAATGATTCAATGAAAATATCTACAGGAAAGAGTCCATTTCAGATTTTTTATAGACGATCACCAAAAGGTGTGGTAGATTTGGTTGCATTGTCAGATTTGGAAGGCAAGAAGAGTGTTGATGCGAATGATTTTGTGGAAAATATGCATGAATTTCAAGAATAGGTAAAGAAGAAATTGTAGACCAACAATGACAATTATGAGCAAAGAACGGATCAACATAGAAGACATAAGGTATTCCAAGAGGGTGATTTTGTCATGGCTCACTTGAGGAAGGAGTGATTTCCTCTAGGCACACATAATAAACTCAAGTACAAGAAGATAGGTCCATGCCAAATTATGAAAACGATCTCTGATAATTCTTATCAGCTGGAAGTTCCAGAGAAATTTGACATATCTCCTACATTCAATGTTGTTGACCTCCATGAGTTTCATGAAGGGCATAGAAGAGAAGATGAAGGTATCCTCATCGAATGGGAACAACATATACCAATTAAGTCCAAGGAGCCAATTGAAGAAATTATTGCTCCTAGAATTGGTAAGAAGACTCGTCGGAAGGAGTACATGGAATATTTGATCAAGTGGAAGAATCGAGGAGCAGATGATACATTGTGGGTGACTGAAGATCAGTTAGCAGGTGTGCATAACTCTTCACTTTAGTAGTGATCTACACATGAGATGGAGCTCATGTTTTTCTTACTAGGGGTGTCTGATGCAAGAACATCCTTGGGCTTGGGCAATCCGCATCAACAAAAAAAAAAATTTCCATTATGCAAATAGGAAATAAGTCGAATAAGGACTGTGTTAGTGGTCCATTTTATTTAGTCAGTTTGTTGTAAATTCAAACTATTGATTACTCTTGCAGCTACGCTTTCTATGTTGAAAATCGTGTTGAAACTCATGTTGAAACAGATGTTGAAACTCATGTTGAAACTAGTGTTGAAACTGCCACGTATAGAGAAATTTGACAAGTGTCATGTTGAAACTCGTGCGGAAACTCATGTTGAAACTCTAGCGTATAGTGAAATTTTACTAGTGTCATGATATTTCTTCATTTACAACACTATGGTTGCATGCATTTGATTTTTCCACACTGGTATGCATTCATAATGAGTCGCATCTATCATTAGGTAAAAGAACACATGGATAAAAGAAAAAATGTGACTCATGGCCAAAAGGAAGTTGAAGCAATTTGGAAGACAGAGAGACAGTTTGAGTAACAGTTCGTTCTTGGAGGGAAGGAAAATCATTTCAAAGATGAGGAGGAGTTTTAAAGAGAAATGAAGCGTTATTTTGAAAGGGGTTGGTGAAACACACAATAAGGAAATCGTAGAAATCGTGGAAATGTGATGAAAAAGCACGTGAGAGACATCAGGTAATGCGTTAAACATGGAGAACAGGGGAAGACAAAAGGATAGAGGAAAGGGCTCAGGGAACTGCGGGTATTCTAGGAAGGGAAGATGTAAATCCAGACTGGGAAAGATAGAGTGTTGGAATTGCGGGAAGAAAGGACATCTGAAGAAAGACTGCAGAGCTCCAAAGAAACAAAGAGATGGACAACAGGAGAAAAATCAGGAAGAAAATGTAACAGGTGATGTGTTACAATATGCTTTGATTCTTTCTGTAGATAATGTTTTTGAGTCTTGGGTAGTAGATTCAGGGGCTTCATTTCATGCCACACCCCATAGAAAACATTTTCTAGATTATGTTCAAGGTGATTTTGGACAGGTTCATTTGGGTGATGATACACCATGCAAAATTGTTGGAATGGGAAAGGTAAAAATAAAGCAAAGGAATGGAAACCAATGGTTGTTGAAAAAGGTAATACATGTTCTAGATCTAAGGAAAA